>PVIH01015028.1:0-51218 GCA_004025045.1 Sigmodon hispidus
TTAACTCTTCCACATTTTAAATTCTTTTTACTGTGTTTTTTTTTTAATAAATACAAAATAAAGAAAAAAAAAAAAGAATAGAAGAATGAGAACAACCCCAGATCAAAGACACAGAATATATTTTTAGCATAATCAGAGAAGAAAGTTTCAATTACCTAAAGAAGGAGATGTCTGTCAATTTGTCAATGTAGATAAAGCATACTGAAAATCAATAGAATAGACAAGGAAAGAAAATCCCCATATTAGATAAAAATCAAAACAACAAACTTATAAAACAAAGATGTTAAAAGTTACTAGAAAAAAGATGAAATAACATATGAAGGAAACTCTAAAACTCACAAAGTCTTGGGGATGTTCTGTAGACTAACAGACCACAGATGCCAGCCTATACTACTATACACAGGAAAAATTTCAGTCAACATGGGTGGGGAAAATAACATATTTCAAGATGAAACTATATTTGAGCAATATCTATCTACAAATCCATCACTACAGAATTTTCTTGAAAGAAAATTCAAACTTAAAGAAGTTAACTACATCTAAAAATTCATAAGAAATAAATAATCCTAGACTAGTAAACCAAATAATGCAAGTTTTCTAAGAAAATAAATATGATTTACAAATTCTCAACCAAATTATTTGCAGGGCATAGAGAGAATATCCAAATTAATAAAATCAGAAACATAAAAGGTGTTTAACAATGGACAATAAAGAAACTCAGATAATCCAAAGAACGTATGTTAAAAACCTGTACTGTACCAAATTACAATGCAAAAATCCATTGATTTTTTTTATTTGTAACACTTACAAATTTTAAATCAAGAATATATAAAAAATTTAAATAGACATATAATAGGCATATACCCCTATAATTATAAGTAGTCAGTAAAAGTTTCCCAATTATAAAAAGCCAGGGCCAGATAGTTTTAGTGCAGAATTCTATCAGACATTCAAAAAAAAAAAATAAATAAAAGCTAAGTGGAATACTCTTCAAATTAAATTATTTTATTAAGTCACAATATCCAATATACAATATATAAATTACAAAAAGAGCCAATAAAGAAAGCATATTGCAGACTACTTTCTCTAATGAGCAAAGGTACAAAAGTAGTCAAAATACTTGTAAGCGAAATCCAAGAGCACATCACAAAGATCATTCAACATGATCAACTATGCTTTATAACATCAGCCAGGCAAAGACACATGTAAACCATACTTATTGTGATTGAGTAAATAAAATATAACTTATCATATAAACAAATTGAAATAAAAATGATTATTTCATTAGATAGAAAAAAGGCCTTTGAAAAAATGATAAAAGTTCTAGAGAGATTAGGTATAGAAGGGATATACCTCAATATAATGAAGGCAGTTCACAGCAAGCCCATAGCCAACATCAACTTAAATGGATAGAAAATTAAAGCAATTCCACTAAAATCAGAAATAAGATATTGTTATTCACTTTCTCCACTGCTATTTAATATAGTACTTAAAACTTAGCTATAGAAATAAAATACTGAAAAGAGATCAAGAGGATACAAAATGGAAAGCAATAAGTCAAAGTATCCTCATTTGCAGATTTCATATAAAAGTATATAACCCAGTCATGATGTTAGGATGAGGAAATCGGACTTGCCTGGAGTGGATGCTGAGCTGATTCACCTTGGCACCTCTTGTCTTTTTGAGGGAGGGGATGGGCAGATGGGGAGGAGGAATGCTGAAGGCAGACAGGGAGGGATTGGGAGGGGAAAGGAAGAAAGAACAAGGAGATATATATAAAAAAAGACTTTATTTTCTAAAAACAAAAATAAATAAATAAAATGTATATAAAAGTGAATCAAAACAAACAAACAAAAAAACAAACAAACAAAAAACTTCAGGAAATGCCTATTACTGATAAATAATTTCAGCAAAATAGCTGGATACAAAATTAACTCCAAAAGTACAGTCAAGAAAGCCAAGGGAGTCTGCCACCTGAACCCAGGCTCTGAGATAGCCCGTCAGCTTCAGCACAGAACACATTTTGCCCAGAACTCTGCTGGGAAGATAACAGCATGGAAGCAGAGGAATCCCTTGGAGCACACCTGAGAGGTCAGAGGTCAAAGGGTAACTTCTACCACCTGAACCCAGGCCCTGAGACAGTCACTTGGCTTCACACAGAGCACATCCCTCCCAGAATGCAGATGGCTTAATAGCAGCAGGGGAACAGCCAAGTCCCTGGAAACACAGCAGAGAGGTGAGAAGTCAAGAGGTGACAACTGGCATCATAGCACTGTGACCTCACTGGAGCAGCCAACCCTGTGAACATATAACTGATTAAAAGCCCTCAGAGAAACAACTCGCTAAGAGCAAACTGACCAAGATCTAACCAAGAGTAAATTAGAGAAACAATGGAGACAGCAGTGCAAGAATATATACAACAATACAAATTTCAACAAGACACCACCAGAAGCAAGTGATTCTATAGCCTCAAGACCTGAACATAACAATAAAGAGGGAACAGAAGGAAACGACCTAAAAACAGCTTTAAGAAACTCATAGACGCCTAAAAAGAGGATATTAAATACTTCCTTAAAGAAATAAATGAAAATAAAACAGGAAATTAGAAGAGATGAACAAAGCCCTGCAAGAAAATAAAGAAAACCAAGAAAAAGAAAACAAATAAGTGAAAGAAATTAATGAAGAATTAAAAATGAAATAGAAGCAATAAAGAAGGCACAAAACAAGACAAAGCTAGAAATAGAAAATCTAAAAAAATGACGTGGAAGCACAGCTCCAAGCATAATCAACAGAATTTAAGAAATGAAAGAGAGAATCTCTGGGGTGGAAGACTCAATAGTGGTAATAGACACATTAGTTAAAGAAAACACTAAAACAAAAAAAAGTCATGACACAAACTGTCCAGGAAATTTGGGACACCATGAAAAGACCAAACCTGAGAATAATTGGAGTAGAAGAAGAAGAATACCAGCTCAAAGGCATAGAAAATATATTCAACAAAATTGTAGAAGAAAACTTCCCCAACCTAAAGAAGAAAATGCCTATAAAGATACAGGAAGCCTAGAGAACACCAAATAGACTAGACCAACATAAAATGTCTGCTCACCATATAAAATCAAGCCACTAAACCTACAGAAAAAAAATACTAAGACCTGTAATGGAAAAAGGCCAAATCACCTACAAAGTCAGACTGGTCAGAATAACATCCTACTATTCAGTGGAAACAGTGAAAGGAAAAAGGTCCAGGTCAGACATTACACAGACACTAAAAGTGCATGGATGTCAACCTAGACTACTGTACCCAGCAAAACTATTAATCAACATAGATGAAGTAAACAAGATATTTCACAATATTTCCAGATTTAAACAATACCTAACCAAAAATATGGCCCTACAAAATCCCTAGAGGGAATTCTCCAACCTATAGAAGCCAGAAACACCCATGTAACCACAACCAATTGATAACTCAACAGAAGAACCCCCCCCAAGAAAAGAAATACAAGCTACTACCAAAAATGACAGGAAATATCAATCATTGGTCATTAATATCCCTTAATATCAATGAACTCAGTCCACCTATGAAAAGACACACCCTAGGATGATGAATATAAAAACAGGAAACATCCTTCTGCAACATACAAGAAATGCACCCCAACTTCAAAAACAAACACAGGCTCAGAGTAAAGGGTTAGTAAAGAATTTCCAATCAAATAGCCCTAAGAAACAAGCTGGTATAGACAGTCTAATATCTATCAAAATAGACTTTAAACTACAATCACTAAAAAGAGACCAGGAATGTCACTACTTATTTATCTCAGGAAAAATTCACCAAGATGAAATTTCAATCCTGAATATCTATGCCCCTAACATAAGGACACCTACATATGTCAAACAAACACTACTAAAGCATATGCCTCATATCAAATCTGACACACTAATAGTGGGAGACTTCAATATCCCACTTTCACCCTTGGATAGGTCAACCAGGCAGAAATTCAATAGAGAGATAAGTGATCTTTCAGAAGTTATGACCCAAATGGACTTTTTAAATATATACCAAACCCTCCACGCAAACAAAAAGGAATATACATATTTTTCAGCACCCTATGGAACTTCCTCTAAAACTGACCACATGCTAAGTCACAAAGAAATTATCAGCATGCACAATAAAACTGGGTATAACTCCTTGTACCATATCAGATCACTATGGCCTAAAGTTAGAGTTCAACAACATCAAGAATCACAGAATGCCTAACAACTCATGGAAACTAAAAATCACTCAAGTGAAACACCTCTGGGTCAAGGAAAAAATTAAGAAAGAAATCAAAGATTTCCTAGAATTTAACAAAAATGAATCCACAACATACTCAAACTTATGGGATACAATGAAAGCAGTCTAAAGAGGAAAATTCATAGCACTAGATGCCTACATGAGAAGACTAGAGAAATCCCACACAAGAGAACTATTAGCTCAGCTGAAAGTCCTAGAAAAATTAGAAGCAAAGGCACCTGGAAGGAATAGATGGCAGGAAGTAATCAAACTTGGAGCTGAAATCAAAACAATTGAAACAAGAATCAATGAATCAAAGAGTTGGTTCTTTGAGAAAGTTAACAAGATAGATAAACTCTTATCCAACCTAAACAAAAAGCAGATAGAAAGTATTCAGATCAAGAAAATCAAAAACGAAATGGGGGACATAACAACAGACCACCAGGAAATCCAGAGAATTATCAGGTTATACTTTGAAAATCTATACTCCACAAAAATGGAGAACCAAGAAGAAATAGACAGATTTCTGGACAGATACCAATTACCAAAATAAATCAAAACCAGATTAAAGACCTAAACATTCCTAAAACACCAATGGAAATTGAAGATGTCATTAAAAGTCTCCCAAATAAAGAAAGCCCAGGCCCAGATGGTTTCAGTGCAGAGTTCTACCAGACATTCAAAGAAGAGCTCATACCCATGCTCCTCAAACTGCTCCATACAGTAGAAACAGAAAGAAATTGCCAAACTCTTTTTATGAGGCCACAATAACCCTGATACACAAGCTACTCAAAGACTCAACAAAGAAAGAGAATTATATACCAATTTCTCTCATGAACTTTGACGCAAAAATTCTCAACAAAATTCTGGGAAACCGTATATAACAATATATAAAAAAATATTATCCACCATGATCAAGTAGGCTTCATCCCAGAAATACAGGGATGGTTCAACATGTGGAAAATTGTAAATGTCATCCATCATATAAAAAACAATTGATGGAAAAAAAAACAAATGATCATTTCCTTAGATTGTGAAAAAGCCTTTTACAAAATCCAAAATGCCTTCATAATAAAAGTCCTGGAAAGAGCAGGAACACAGGGAAAATACCTAAATATAATAAAGGCAATTTGCAAAAAGATGACAGCCAACATCAAACTAAATGGAGAAAACCTCAAAGCAATCCCACTAAAATCAGAAACTAGACAAGGCTGTACCCTCTCTTCTTATCAACTCAACATAGTTCTCATGGTTTTAGCTAAAGCAATACGAGAACAAAAGGAGATTAAGGGGATACAAATTGAAAAAGAAGAGGGCAAAATATCTCTATTTGCAGATGACAAGATTGTATACATAAGTGACCCACAAAATTCTACCAGGGAACTTCTTCAGCTGATAAACACAATCAGCAATGTAGCTGGATACAAGATTAACTCAAAGAAATCACTAGCCCTCATACACTAAAGATAAAAAGACTGAAAAACAAATAAGGGCAGCATCACCTTTTATTATAGCTGCAAATAGCATTAAATACCTTGGAGTAACTATAAAGAAAAAAGAAGTATCAGATATGTTTAACAAAAGTTTTAATTCTCTGAAGAAATAATTGAGGAGGAAATCAAAAAATGGAAAGATCTCCCATGTCCCTGGATAGGTAGGATCAACATAGTGAAAATGGCAATCTTACCAAAAACAATCTACAGGTTCAATGCAATTCCTATCAAAATCCCAACACAAGTTTTTACCGAAATTGAAAGAACAATACTAAGTTTTATATGGAATAACAAGAAAGCCAAGATTGTCAAAACAAATTAACTCAACAAAAGAACCTCAGGAGGCATCATCATCCCCATCTTCAAATTATACTATAGAACTATAGTAATAAAAATATCTTGGTACTAGCATAAAACAGACTTGTGGATCAATGAAATTAAATTGTTGATCCCCAACATTCCCCTACACACCTATGAACACCTGATCTTTGACAAATAGACCCAAAATATTCAATGGAAAAAAGATAGTATCTTCAACAAATAGTGTTGGTATAACTGGATGGCACTGTTTAGAAAAATGCAAATAGGTCCAAGCCTATCACCTTGTCCAAAACTGAAGTCCAAGTGGATCAAGGGTCTCAACATAAACCCAGCCACACTGAACTTGGTAGAAAAGAAAGTGGGAAATACCCTCCAACACATTGGCACATGTGACCACTTCCTAAATATAGCACCAGTAGCACAGACACTAAGAACAACAATCAATAAGTGGAACCTACTGAAACTGAGAAGCTTTTGTAAAGCCAAGGACACTGTCAATAGGACAAAACAATAGCCTACCTAGTAGAAAATGATTTTTACAAGTGACAGAGGTTGATCTCTAACATTTATAGATAACTCAAGAAACTAGAGTCCAAAACCCTTAAAAACCCAATTAAAAAATGGGGTTCAGAACTAAAAAGGGAATTCTCAGCAGAAGACTTACAAATGGCTGCAAGAAACTTGAAAAAGTACTCATCATCTTTAGCCATCAGAGAAATGTAAAACAAAACAACTTTGAGATACAACCTTACACATGTCAAAATGAAGAAGATTAAAAACACAGATGACAGCCTATGCTGGAGAGGATGCGAAGCAAGGAGAACACTTCTCCACTGTTGGTGGGAGTGTAAGCTTGTTCAGCCACTCTGGAATGCAGTATAGCAGTTTCTCAGAAAAATGGGAATCAATCTCTCCAAGGATCCAACAATACTACTTTTAGGCTTATACCCTAAAGACATACATTCACACTCCAAAAGCATTAGCTCAACCCTGTTCATAGCAGCATTATTCATAGTAGGAAGAACCTGGAAACAACATAGAGGCCCCTCAACTAAAGAATGGATTAACAAACTATAGTACATGTTGTAGTAAATTTTTCCCGGCCCGTTTTGCGTCTGGGAGGTTTGTGCCCTTGCACAGCCTGCAGCGGCAGTTGGAACCTGGTTTGTGCTCACGGCTTTTGTCCCCCAAAGAAATGAATCACATGCTTATATCCTGTAAAATGTTTGGCCCATATCTTATGCCCATTACTAGCTAGCTCTTTCTTCTTAGATTAACCCATTTCTATTTTTCTTCCACCACGTGGAAGCCTGTGGCTCACCTGGATTCCTACATGCTTCTTCTGCGGAGGGCTTGAGAGTGACGAACTCCACCCTTTCCTTCCTGTCTGCCCTCTGATTCTCCACCCACTTCTACGGTGCCCTGCATGGGCCCAAACAGTTACTTTATTTACATCATACAGAAAACATTCAACCACAAGTACATTTACACAATGGAGTACTACTCAGCGGTAAGAAAAAATGATATTCTAAAATTTGCAGGAAAATGGATGAATATGGAGAATATCCTCCTGAGTGAGGATTCACAATTCCAGAAAGAGAAGCAGGGGATATACTCATTCATTAGTTGATTTAAAAAAAAATAAAAAAAGAGAGAGAGATGTCATTGTACATAAGAACTCTAAGCCAGAACACAGCTAAATTACACAGTGCCTCACTTATTCATTGATGGCCTCTGACATGGATGTGGTTGAGGATAGCCTTGTTTTCTTTAAGTATCAGGCCACACAACTATTATGCTCCAGTAAGTAAATGAGCAGCATGAATGGGTGTTTTTGTAAATGAGAAGATCATAAGAGTGGGCATGAATGTGAGAGGTCTGATATCTGAGTTTAATGGAATGCATGATGAAAAATCACCAAATAATAAATAAATAAGTAATAAGTAAATAAGTAAATAAATAAATAAATAAATAATGAAAAGAAAGCCTAGTGGAAAAAAACAAATGGGTGAACAATATGGTTCAATATTTAAAAATGAAAATAGAAGTAAAAAAAAGAAAACACAAACCTATAGTTTCTAGAAAACAGAAAATCTGGATAAGTTAACAGGAACTACAGGTACAAGCATCTCCAACAGAATATATGATATGGAAGACATAACTCAGGTGTTAAATATACAATGTAATAAATAATATTACAATTTATTAGTCAAAATATTAAATCTAAAAAATGTCTAACATATAACACCCAGTAACTCTAGAATACCATGAAAAAAAGAACCCTAAGAATAATAGGGATAGATAGAAGAGTCCCAGTTCAGAAGGACAGAAAACATATTTTTAAAAATCATCAAAAATTTTCCAAAGCTGAAGAAAGGCATGCTATAAAGTTATGAGAAACTTACAGAATTCCAAATAGATTAAAACAAAAGAAAGGCCCCTTGCCAAATAATTATCAAAACACTAAGCATACTGAATAAAGGAAGAATATCAAGAGATGTAACGGCAGACCTATCAGAACTACCCCTGACTTCTCAATGGAGACTCTAAAAGCCAGAATGTCCTGGACAGAAATTTTCAAATGCCAAGAAACCATAAATGCCAGCCCAGACTACTATACACGGTAAAATTTTCTATCACCATGGAGGGAGAAAACAAGATATTTCATGACAAAATCAAATTTAAGCAATACCTATCCACAAATTCAGCCTTACAGAAAGCATTAGATGGAAAACTCTAACCTAAGAAAATAGCTGCACCATAAAAGCACGGGTAATAAATAAACTCAACCAGTAAATCCCAAAGAAGGAAAACACACACACACACACACACACACACACACACACACACACACACACACACACCTCAGAAAGAGAGAGATTGAGAGAAAGAGAGAGAGACTCCCCAAGACCATTGTTAAGGGGAATTAACAATCACTAGGCATTATCTCTTAATATAAATGGACTTAATTGACAAATAAAAAGAAGCAGGCTAACAGAATGGTTATAAAACAGAATCCAATCCTCTGCTCCATACAAAACACTTCAACTTCAAAGACCAACATTATCTCAGAGTAAAGGTTTGGGAAATAATTTTCCAATCAAATGAACCTAAGAAGCAAGCTGGTGTAGTTATCCTTATAGCTAACAAAATAAACTTCAAAGTAAAATTCTTCAACAAACATGAAGGACATTTCATATCCATGACAGAAAAAAAATCATTCAAGATGTAGTCACAGTTCTGAACATTTATGCCCCAAATTCAAGACATTCACACTTGTAAATTGTAAAAGAGATTACTAAAGCTTAAATCACACATCAAACTGCACATATTGACAGTGGGAGATTTCAACACCCAATTCCCACCAATGGACAGGTCAGCAAAACAGAAACTTATCAGAGAAATAAAGAAACTAGGAGATATTATAACTCAAATGGACTTACCAAACATCAAAACACAAAAGAATATACCTTATTCTCAACATCTTATTTCACCTGCTCTAAAAATTACCACATACTCAGTCACAAAGCATATTTCAATATATATAAAAATTTTAAATAAGCCCTTTTATCTTCTCAGATTACCATGAGTTAAAGTTATAGTTCAACACTGACAGAAGGAACAGAAAGCCTAGAAACTCATGTAAACTAAAAAATGTTCAACTGAATTACCATTGGGTCAAAAAGGAAGTAAAGAAAAAAATTTCATGGAATTCAATGAAAATAAATGCAAAACATGCTCAAACTTATGGGACACCTTGATAACAATGCTAAGAGGAATGTTTATAGCATTAAGGGCCTACAAAAAGATTTTGTAGAAATCTCACACAAGCAGCATTATTTGTAATAACCAGAAAACAACCTAGATGACACTCAACCAAAAAAGAAAAAAAAATGGAAAAAGAAAATGTGGTACATTAACACAATGGCATATTCCTCAGCTGTGAAAAACAATAACATCACAACATTTGCAGGCTAATGGATGAAACTGGAAAAAATCATTCAGAGTGAGGTAATGTAGACCCAGAAAGATAAGCATTGTATGCACTTACTCATAAGTAGTTATCAGGTATAAAGAAATGGGGATCCAGACTACAATCCATAGCCTCAGAGAGGCTAGATCACAAAAGCTGTATAAAAGGTTCTATGGATTTCTCTGGGAAGGGGAAATTTAGAAGAAATTTTCTGGGTAAATGGGTGGGGATTTGGGGACAAGACAAATATGAAGAGTAATAAAAGGCATGTCTTAATGGGAGGTGCATTTCAGTTATGGAGAAACCTGGTGCCAGGAAACTTCTAAGAATCCACAAGGATGACCCCAGCTAAGACTTCTTAGTAGTTATATAGTCTGAACTGGCAATCTCCTGTAATCAGAATGGTGACTATCCTAATTGTCGTCAGAGAGTTTTCATCTAGTACCTGATAAAAGCAGATACTGAGATATACAGCCAAACACAGGATCAAGCTCAAGTAGTCCTATTGAAAAGAAGGAGGAGAGGTTGGATGAGTTATATGGGTCAAAGTCCTGATGGGAAAACCTACAAAGACAACTAATTCTCTTAGCTTGTCAGATTCTGGATCAGCAGCTAGGAAACCTGCATGGGATTAACTAAGCATTCTGCATGTGTATGACAGTTGTGTAGCTTGGTCTGTTTGTGGAGTCCTAGTAGTGGGGTCAGAACCTGTCTCTGGCATTTGAATGGGCCAGAGTTGAATCTATTGCCCATGCTGAGTTGCCTTGCCCAACTCTCATGCAGGGGGAGGAGCTTGGTCCTACCACAACTTGATGTGTCATGATTTATTCAATCCTGTGGGAGACCTACCTTTTCTGAATACAGACAGAGGAGGAGTAGATGAGGAGGAAAGTAGATGGGAGATAGAGGGAGGAAATGAGGGAAGGGGGGGAGGACTGTGATTGCTATGTAAGCTAAATTAAAAATAATAAAAAACAAACAATACTGATTTTTAAGAATTATTATAAAATATTTTACAAAAGTTGAGATACCAAAATTATGGAAGTATACAATTGGGAGATGTGAACAAGGTAAGAATGTAGTTGTTGAATTTTTTCTAACTTTACAAAACACATAAAATTAGCTAACACATAATTTTCTCACAGCAATCATTCACCTTACTCAGTCTATCTCCTAATGTAGAGTGCATTTTTTGATCATTGGAGAAATTTGAACATCTATTTATTTCAGTCTGAGGTGAATGTATCTACATTTGAGCTTGACTGTAGCCGAGATTCTTTCCTTCTGTTTCGTCCTTGTTGTATTCAGATCTGTGAAATAGCATCAGCATATATTAATGATATTGTATAATATTAATGGTTTTAAAAAACAGACTCTTGTAAATAATTTCACTAATTATCTCATATCTGAATGTGAGGTACAAGAAACTAGAGCCCAAAGCCCTAAATAGCCCAATTAAAAAGTGGGGTTCAGAATTAAAAAGGGAATTCTCAGCAGAATTAAAAATGACTGAAAGGCACTTGAAAAAGTGCTCAACTTCATTAGCCATCAGAGAAATGCAAATGAAAACAACTTTGAGATACCACCTTACACCTGTCAGAATGGCTAAAATGAAAGACATAGATGACAGCTTATGCTGGAGAGGTTGCGGAGCAAGGGAAACACTCCTCCACTGTTGGTGGGAGTGTCAGCTTGTTCAGACACTCTGAAATGCAGTATGCCAGTTTCTCTGAAAACTAGGAATCAATCTCTCTAAGGATCTGGCAACACCACTACTGGGCATATAACCTAAAAAAGCACATTTGCACTCCAAAGGCATTAGCTTCACTATGTTCATAGCAGCATTGTTCATAATAGCAAGAACCTGGAAACAACCTAGATGCCCCTTCAAACTGTGGTATATCTATACAATGGTGTACTATTCAGCTCTAAGAAAAAATGATTTCCTAAAAATTTCAGGAATATGGATGGATTTGGAGAATATCCTCCTGAGCAAGGTATCACAAACTCAGAAAGAAAGGGATGGGCTCACTCATTAGTGAACTTTAAATAAAAAGCAATGCACACCCAAGCTGCAAACCACAACCATTAAACAGCTAGGGATCCAAAGCATTTGGGACTGTCACTTTGGAGTCCATTCCCTTTAGGAACACCTGACCCAGTCTTGATATTAGGATGGGGAAGTCGAACTTGCCTAGAGTGGATGCTGAACTAAGCCACCTTGGGACCTTGGGACCTCTGCCATTGCTGGGGAGGAGATAAAGACATAGCAAGTAGACAGAGTGATTGGGAGAAGCGGGAGGGAGAAGGGTGTTTGAACAAGGGAATACATGAATAAAAAGTGAGACTTTATGCAAAAATAAATAAATAAATAAAAAAATGTAGAATTGAATTGCTATTTTGTAGGTGGAGGATTTTTTTTTTTTGGCTTTGTTGTTGTTGTTGTTGTTGTTTTTTAATTGGGATTGCTCTCTCCACACACAAACCACACAGAGACTTAATTATAATTGTTCAGTTGATAGATTTAGCTTGTTATTAACTAGCAATTATAAACAAAATTAACTCATTTTTTTTCAAAGTTATACCATGGGATTAATAGCTTGTAACCTCATTGTCTATAGAGCTTGCTTCCTCTGTATCTGACTCAAGACTCCTCAGACTATGCCTTACTTGTTTCCAGCATCCTCCTACTGGTTCTTCCACTCAATCTCTTCTTGCCCAGCTACATGCCAGTCAGGTCTTTATTAACAATGAGAGCAATATGTAATTATAATGTTCCACAGCACTATTATAAGTATATTAAGTTTAGTTATTACAGGAAAGCACAAAAAGAGAATTGTTAGCCTCACATAAATTATTAAGAGGTCATCTATAAGGCTATATAATCTCAATCTAAACATTTAGTTTAATTATAAATACATATGAAATACGCATCTTTCCAGTGAAGTTCTTTCAGCAACAAAAAGAAATCACTAAAATAAGAAAATCTGAAACAAATATAAAAACTCACAAATGATCGTCCTAATTTCCTTGGCTACATTTTATTACTTAATGATATTAAAATGATATAACATTTATTTTAATGATTACTTATCACAGTAGCAGTGAGCAGAATAAAACAAAGGAGTCAACTACAATGAACACTGCAACAATGGTAATTTGACAATGAGGCTGGCTGCCCTAAGTAGTACATATCAGGCTATTGTTTCCTACAGAGATACTGCTGGTCTCAATTAATTACTGTTTGAATAGAATTTAGTGATCCTCAGTTGAAATATGCAAAGCACTGAAGAAACATATCATTGTACTTTCTCTAAAGACAGCTCCATTGATAAGATGTGTTGTCCTTGGCTTAGCATGCTTTCATGTCATTTTAAAATCACTTTTCTTTATCTGTGTTTCCATAGTTGTCCTCTCAATTCTGAAACTCAGTCACAATAGCACATTTTAGTTCTTAATACTTCAAGTCATGCTTCACAATACCATAAGATTAAACTTATTTGATGGTTAATTGTATAATAAAGAATGTGTTGATCAGTTTTAAAAGTTATTTGAATATCAGGATGTACAATATTGAACATGAGAAATGATAAGTTTTCTAGGAAAATACATCATAAAAATGTTAGACAAATAATGCATCACAATTAAATAATTATAGGCTTAAATTAAAATACATGCTATCAGAACGAGATTTAAAGAACTACGAAAACATAATACTTTTCATTTATTAATGTAAGTCTTACAAGTTAATGCATAGATTTTTCTAACATATACAGAAAAACTATCCTCAATTTTGAATACTAATTTCTATAATGTCAAACCTTTTTGAATAATATAATTTTAAGATGTGTTACATTAACATGCTATGGAACATATGATTAATGCTACAAAGATGCATTGCAATATATTATAATGCATTTGCTTAGTTCTGCACAGCTGTGTTAGTATGTCTGTCCAAAATACCTGACTGGTTTAATAGAAAGCTAAATGACCAATAGCAAGGCAAGACAAAGCATAAGCCAAGCTGGCAGTCATAGAGAATAAACAGAAGGAGAAAAAAATGGAAATAAAGGGCAACAGAAGAGAAGGATGTCAAGGGCCAGAGTAAAAAAGATAGGTGGAAAAAAATCCAAAAAAATCGTAGGTGGAATAATTTAAGTTAAGAAAAAGCTGGCAAGAAGCAAACCAAGCTCACACCAGATATTTTTAAGTAAAAATAAGACTCCATGTTGATTTATTTCAAAGCTATGTGGTGGTCCCCATAAAGAGCAAGGAGAAAAGACTTAAGGAACAGCAGCAACATATATATATAGTACATTTACAATTTGTTTCTTTGGTCTGTTGATCTCTAGTATCAAAAGTTCTTAATATAAATAGACATTAACAAACCAAATAATCCAATTAAAATGGGTTAGAGTTCTAAACAGAGACTCCTCAGTAGATGAATCTCAAATGGTGGAAGAACACTTACATCACCATCCTGGACTTCAAGTTATACTATAGAGCTACAGTAATAAAAACAGCTTGGTACTGGCATGAAAACAGACTTGTGGACCAATGGAATCGAATTGAAGATCCAGACATTAACCCAAAAACCTATGAACATCTGATCTTCAACAAAGAGGCCCAAAATATTCAATGGAAAAAAGACAGTATCTTTAACAAATGGTGTTGGCATAGCTGTATGGTAGTGTGTAGAAAAAATGCAAATAGATCCGAGCCTGTCACCCTGCACACAACTCAAATCCAAGTGGATCAAAGACCTCAACATAAACCCAGACACTTTAAACTTGATAGAAAAGAAAGTGAGAAATACACTCCAATGAACTGGCAAAGGCAATAACTTCCTAAATATAACACCAGTGGCACAGACACTAAGAACAGCAATCAATACATGAGACCTCATGAATCTGAGAAGCTTCTGTAAAGCCAAGGACACTGTCAATAGGACAAAAGGACAGCCTACAGAATGGGAAAAGATTTTTCACCAACCCTACAAGTGATAGAGGACTGATCTCTAAAATATATAAAGAACTCAAGAAACTAGAGCGAAAAACCTTGAATAACCCAATCAAAAACTGGGATTCAGTGCTAAAAAGGAAATTCTCAGCAGAAGAATTACAAATGGCTGAAAGGCACTTGAAAAAGTGCACAACTTCTTTAGCCATCAGAGAGATGCAAATCAAAACAACTTTGAGTTACCACGTGACACCTGTCAGATTGGCTAAGATAAAAGACACAGATGACAGCCTATGCTGGAGAGGTTGTGGAACAAGGGGAACACTCCTTCATTGTCGGTGGAGGTGTAAGCTTGTTCAGCCTCTCTGGAATGCAGTTTGGCAGTTTCTGAGAAAACCGGGAATCAATTTCCCCAAGATTCCAGCAATACCACTACTGGGCGTATACCCTAAAGACACACATTTGCACTCCAAAGGCATTAGCTTAACTATGTTCATAGCAGCATTATTCATAATAGCAAGAACCTGGAAGCAACTTAGATTTCCCTCAACTGAAGAATGGATTAACAAACTGTGATATATCTACACAATGGAGTACTACGCAGCAGTAAGAATAAATGATACACTAAAATTGGCAGGAAAATGGATGAATTTGGAGACTATCCTCCTGAACGAGGTATCACAAACCCAGAAAGTTAAGCAGGGGATATACCTACTCATCAGTGAACTCTAAACAAAAACACAAAAAGCAAAGCATGTCCAAGCTGCAAACCACAACCCCTGAAGAGCTTTGGATCTGAAACATCTTGGACTGGTACCTTAGATCTCACTCCCTCTAGAGGAACACCTGACTCAGTCTTGTTGTTGGGGGGAGGAAACTGGATCTCTCAGGAGTGTATTCTGAAGTATTGGGATATTAGGACATTTGCACCTTGGGATCTCCTGCCATTGCTGGGGAGAAATGGGGAGATGTGGAGAAGAAAGTGTGACTGGAGGGGTTGGCAGGGAGATGGGACCTTGAATAAGCACATACAAGGATAAAAAATGTGACTTTATTCATAATAAAAAAATAAGACACAAAAAGAGTTAAAGACATAAAGAGATGAAAGAAAATTATGCAAATGACTCAATTAAATTTTAATAATTTTTTAGAATTGGACTATGTTTTGTTCCTTTGTAAATGATAACAAAATACTTTGATAAAAACTTTTTGGCATCTAAAACAAAAAAGAAATTTTCAACAACCTTAGCCACCAGGAAAGTATAAATCAAAATTAATTTGATATTCCTTCTTACACTTGTCAGAATTGCAATAATCAAAAACACAACTAACAGCTTATGCTGGAGAGGATGTAAAACAAGAGAAATGTTCATCCATTGCTGGTGGGAGCGCAAACTAGTACAACTACTATAAACAACAATATGGCTTTTCCTCAGAAAACTGGGAATAGATCTACCTCCAGCACTAGTTATAACACTCTAGGGCATATACTCAAAGGACATTCTATCCTGTTATATAGACATTTGCTCAGCTATTTTATTGTCTTTATGTGTAAAAGACAGAAACTGAAAACAAACTAGATGTCCCTTAACTGAGGAATGGATAGAGAAAATATGGTACATTTAACAACAGAGTATTATTATCAGTTTAAAACAATGACATCATAAATTTCTGAGATAAATTGATGTAACTGAAGAAAACTTATCCTATGTGAGGTGACCTAGACCCCAAAAGACAAACATGGCATGGATACATTTATATGTGATTCTTAACTGGTAAGTAAACTATAATCATGCTGTAACTCACAAGTCCAGAGAGGTTAAATAACAAGAAGGGCACTGAAGAGTGCATATGGATCTCTCTGGGTACAGGAAATAGAATAGATTTTGTGAAATGCCTGGGAGTGGGTGGGGATAGAAACAGGAGGAATCTGATGGGAGAGAGGATGAAGGGATAGAGTATATGGAAAGATGACTGCAATTAGAGGGCATTCTGAGGTTGATGTGAAAACTTAGGGCAGTGTAAGCCCCCTGGAATCTATGAGGGTGACCCTAAGTAAGGACTCTTAATAATGACAAATATGGAGCATGAACTCTTCATCTCCTGTAATTATGCAAGTTTTCAAGTGATGAAACTGGGATTTGGGTGGACTCTTTACAATGGAACTAGACCTATCTGTGACACTATTACCTGATCCTGGGGCCCTTTTCTACCTACTGAGTTGCCTTTGCCAATGTTAATGTGAGGCTTTATTTTGTCTTATTGTTTCTTGTGCCATGTTAGGTGGATATCCCTGGGGACTGGAGGAGTAGATCTGGGATAAGAAGGAGGTGGAGGTGAACTGAGATGAGTGGAGGAGGAGAAAGCTGAAGTTGGGATATGCTGTATGAGAGAATAAAAACAGTTAAAAAACACATTCATATAAAGGAAAATATAATTTGCAGAGCTTTAGAGATTCTCACTTTCTTAATGATATATATTTTTCTGAATATTTCACTGAATTAAGAAATCTTTACTTGCTCCATTTCTTAAATGACACTTTGGTTCGTTGCCATCAAGTATGAAAATTTTGGGAACATAAACAAAAATATATCTTTTTAAATTAGGCAATGTACTATAAATGCTTAGCTTCTTAACTTTGTCTTTGCTATGTATTTTTTGTGAATAAAGTATCCTTTTAGAATGTATTACTTTGGCTCACTTTGGGATAACCCAAATTCATCTATATTATAACTAGTGTGGTCTGAATTCTGTTGTTTTTAATTAGTTTCCATTACAGCAATAACATATACACATAAAAATTCCAGCTCATTTAAATTACCATTTCAGTTCACTTTAGATTCAGATAAAATCAGATTACTTCCATGAGTTATTAAGATATTCCGAGTTTGTAAATTTACAGGAAAGTTCTTTTATAACATTGTTATTTCCAGGCAGTAGAGTTTTATTACCATATAAAAGAAGAGATTAAAAGTTAGCTGAATGCTCTGTTAGGTTAGGTTATAATCTTAATAATGTACTGTCTAAAGCTAATAGAGATACCTGCTGATAATGACTGATGATATTTGTGGATCACATATGTAGGACATTAACTATGAGACATCTCAATGTAGAATAGTGATGATTTACATTTAGATAAGAAATTATTACATTGGAATTCAAACCCTTCTAAATCTCCTTCAAATTTTCTATTATATTTTCTAAAAGGAATTGCAACTTCATTTGATACAATATGCAAGGTCACATTGATTGGTTTGTTGATGTCTGGTTCCAACACCAGAATGATTTTTTTTTAAAAATCAGAACATTTCATGTCAAAAAAATAAAGAAGAAAATATAACTTGTGTTTCCTTAAATTATATACTTGTTCAACATCGAAATAGCTGTGTAATTAGGAATAGACTGTAAAATGAGAGTAAAGTAAGAATTTTAAATAAAAAGTGATACAGAATTTGTTTTTAATAGAATGGAAAAGTTTGCACATAACCTTCATTCTTAACACCTAGAAAAAGAGTTACTTACATGTATACTGTGTTGAAAGACTGTAAAATCTATGTAATCTCTACTGTGATTTTGTGTATAGAACAAAACTATAAATAATTTATAGTGACACACTCTCAAGTTACAATTCTGGCTGTCAGCTTAGCACCACTTTACCAGAATTATGTTCTTGGACACATTGTATAATTTCTTTATTTTTATTGATAAATAACTTGTTGATTATATTAATATCTCATAGGTGATAGAAAATTATGGACTAAGGTTTTACATATGACATTTGTCAAAGGCAAAAAGAGCTGACAAAGTGCTGAAGCCATGGGAGTTACTGAGCAATCACATCTCTAGCCGTAGTGAGGAGAACTTATAAACTGGATTTTATTGAATCTGTGTTGATACTACTGTGTAATTTAAAGGGAGAATGTGAAACTAGATAGAATAAGAAGAAACTTTTAATGGAGTCATGGAGCTAAAAATGTATATCAGGTAGAATTAGAAGGTGGCTAATATGTCTAGGCTCTCTACTACTAGTAATTCTCAGGTCCTGAAGTCAAGCTCCCACCCTCTTTCTGGTACTAGGAGACAGAAACCCTTTAGTCATGTGCCTCCTGGAACACAGTAAAACATATTTAGCTGCCTAGAACAAATGTTTCAGGCAGTAATGATGAAATTATCATCTTAAGAATATAATAGCATTGAACTGACACAAAATGTAGTGGTGTTTGATCAGCTCTTTGAATACTAGGCAGAAGAAAAGCCTTGACATTGTTTCTAAGATTCTTGACAATTATTAAAACTAAAGTAAAAACAGGTTGTTAAAAAAAGACTTAGAAGAACTTGAAAAATTTTAGTCAAAAAGGGGGATATTTTACCCCAAAATATATGGAGTAAATACTTTATCTTTTGATTATATTTCATGCATTTTATTAAAGTCAAAATAAGGACACACAGTGGGGAAATTCTAAATATGTTGTAAGAAGTTGTAACTTTGGTTTGTTATTTCTTTGGGGAATGTAAGACCTTTTTATCCATTACTTGGCATAATATTTCTTTCTCAGTTCTATATTGCAAAACAAGGACAATAGTACTATTTTGAAGATATGTAGGTAATACAATTTCTCTTGAAGATTGAGGATTTACTCTTTGTTCGATTGCACTGAATTTGTATGTGTGTGTTACATAATTTTATGGGTGTTCACTTTTATTTGTGCATGTGTGTAGATGCATGTAAATACTGAGGGTTCATGTGCATGCATGCAGGTGAATACCAGAGGGTGCATGTGTGCATACATGTGAATAACAGAGGCTGATATCTTTCTTACCTTATTTATGAGTATTTTGCCTAGCACAGAGTAAGCTGGTAGAGAGCTTGACTGCCATGCATATGCCCAGCCTCTATGATCCAAATGCTGGGATGAAAAGTAAGTAATCACAATCCCATGTTTTACATGTGGGTGCTGTCGACCTGAACTATGGTCCCCATACTTATGCAAATAGCTCTTAATCTATTAAATATATCCACAGTCCAAAAATTACTTCTTAATCTGTGAATATTGCCAGATTAAAATGAAAAGTTCCAGCACTTAGTTCTACAATTATACATAGAGAGCCTATTTCCTAGTTTCTAGATCCCTTGAACAGATTAGTGAACATCATCAATACATCCAGGCCATTGCTACTAGTATCACCAGGAAGACAAATAAAGATCACAATCAATATTAGAGTTATTTAATCAAAAGGCAACTATTGGTTCTTGGAGAGTACAGAGAAAAAGGTGTCTCCTCTTTCTGTGTAAATTTTTTTTTTAAAAAAAAATCTATACTACACTATTATCAATACTATAGGAAGGTTACAACACCTAGGGGAAAATAGCTGAATATATCAAAAGTTATAATTTTTAACCAATTAGTTAAAAAAACCTTTAAGATCTTTTTAAAATGTATATAAAATAATACTACAATCAAAAGATGCAAACAAAAGAATCACATACATATATTAAAGATTAAGTATTTAACCCTACCATATATCCAAAAACTACTAATTCCTTATATAGTCTTTCTACTGTATATACATATATAAATAGCAGACATATATTCTCTAAAAATAATAAAACTATAATTTATGCATTCATAATACTTTTTAAAACTGATAGTATGAATATATTCTAGATTGTTAAATATCTTGTATATTGCTGTATGCTATATTCAAGTTAGCTGTTAAAAAGTAAAGATATTTAATATCTTAAATACAATTTTTACAAAATTGTATGTGTTGATAGATATAGTGTGTGTTTCAGAATGTTTTTCCTTCATTACAGAAGAGATTTTTAAGATGAGCAGTGATGACTGGTAGAAATTTCCAATTTTTATTTAGTAATTAAATATAATTGTAAGCCAAAGTAGAAAACTCATTTCCCCTCTTCTTACATTCTTAGCATCAACTTCCTTTGTATGTGTGTGCAATATTACATGGAATGTAATACTGAAGTAATTGACTACACTTTTGACACCATGATTCAAGAACATTAACATTAAAATAATTTGTTTTCATTTGTACAATGTTTTAACTGGTATAAATGAATCATCCCAGCAAACATGTTGAGTCATGGTGTGTGCAGTTAAAATGTTTCATTATCCGTATTTCAGCAACTTATGTATGATTGTTCTCAGTCTCTGAACCATGAGAACAATTCCAAATGGGTCCTGTTATGGGAATTCTCTAAAGTCAAAAACTTTTTGTCTTCTGCTCAGATCGCAGAATCACCCAGGATGTTAATGTTATTCTTTCCCCAGTTAATCACTTTTCACTGTCTCTACCTTGTGTGTTGTTCTTAAACCCAACATCATGCCTGGTTAGAGATTAAATGGTATTGGTATCTTCACAGAAAACAGTTATAGGACAATCATAAATACTTCATCAAGAAGAAAATAATTAGAAGCACATATTTATTATAACTTATTCTAATTTTCAAACTTGATTGCACAAAATATGAATCAGAAGACTTGGAATTAAAACCAATATTCGTCATTCTACTAGTATTCTTTTTCTTTCTTTCAATAGATAAAACTTAGTGTTCTCAATCATTTGTTATGGTGAATTCATAAACCATTAAGTATAATTTCAGTGCTGCTTATGCTGTAGGATTATTTTCTGCAATAGAATCTTACTTGTACACTCTGCCCTTCCCAGCTTGGTTTTTGTTTTTGTAGGAAACAAGTAAACTGATGCATTAACCTGGCTTATTTTACTTTTCCAGAAAAAAATTAGGAAAGGGGATATGTCTGTCATTGTAGATGGCTCCATCATATTATGGATTCAGCTTGGATCCTCCAAACCTTGATGATCAAAGACATAGCCGAGTGTGAGGAGACAGCAAAACTTATCAGGGGGATAAAAAAGCCTTCAGCAAAATGGCACAAGGAGATATGGACCAACTCATAAGAAGTCAAGACTTCCTAGCCCACCTGGGGCCAAGTTATAGTTCTAAACAACACTGGAGAAGATTTTCTAAAAAGCTCACAGAGCCCTGTGTCACAGAAGAATATTTTTTTCTGGAGTGATTTTAAGCTGTGCATCTGAAGTAAGAGCTTTGTACATGTGCATTGGTCTTATATTACATATTTTTCCTTTTTTTAGGTAAGAAAACACAAGTTTACTTTGTAACCTAACATTCTGAAAAAATACATGCACATGAAGGTGTCAAACAGATATTTATCTGTTTTTATTAGGTTTCAAAATTGAGGTATATTACTTGTAAAAACACATATCTTTGAGTATGCTTTGTTGACGTTTGACACACACTCCTGAAACTTCCACCATGCCACAGAACATTTCTCTATCCTACAAAATTTCCTGACCTTTTTCAGGTTACTTCGCCTTCCATAATAATAGCCCATGGAATTCTTATACTCATATTAGCTTTAGTTTTTAAAATTAGTTACTTTGTTACTAATGTGGCCACACAATTCCATGAGCCTTCAGATGCCGTGAATGTGTTTTGCTGTTCAGAGTTTACTTCTCTGGATCCCAGGCCCATTCTTTTCTTTTGAAATGGGGTCACTATAGTCCAGGCTGGCCTCAAATTTACAGCAATTTTTCTGCCTTGATCACCTGAGTATTGGAACTACAAGTATGTGCCTAAAACTGATGCTTAGTTATTGTTTAAGATAAGGACTGATATTAAATGCACTGTTTTTGCTTATAACATGATTAGATAATACAAGCTACCTGATCTTTTGGAATACCAAATACTTAAAAATTAACTGTAAGATCTGCATATTTCAATGGCAATTCATATTATCTCAGTGCTCAATAGACTTTAAAAATGTTTAGAGGAGCAGTATCTTCATCTCACAGATGAGGAAAAACAGTTGCATAGCCTTTGGAGCCGAGACTGGAAATTTCTTTTGCTTAATCCACTATTCTTGGGTGTATGAACACAAGGATTGAGTCTTATTTCAAAACTCAGTTGTCTTGCTTCTTTTCTGACATTTCATAGGTTACCCATTCCTTCCATCCTCCAGCATAGTGTTGAGCACTGTTAAAGCCCAGTGATATTGCTGTGTCCATGACCTTCTTACTTCTCACTCCAGAGAAACAAGAAAACACCAGACTATCAGATTTGGATGGTTTCACTTCCTGGTACTTCTCTTTGAAGTCCCTTGGGTTCATCTGTAGAGCTTCACCTACCTCATCCAAGGGTATGTTGATTGATCCAGGTATTTTTCCCTGCTCATGAATGTCCCATGACTCTCTAACATCAATTAACATAATAATTTTGGAGCTTAATAGGTTTTTTAGTTCCCTATAAGTGACTTCCTTAAAAAGAGCAGAACGATAATGTTGGCTACTTCCCCATATTGTATTCAAACCGCCAAGTGCAGCCTCCACCGATCCTAACGCTGCCGTGCGTGAGGTCCCGAGCGCGTGAGGTCCTGAGCACCTGCCTGGCTAGCATCACCATGGGCTCCCTGAGACTCCTAAGTCTGGTGACCAACCATATTTTTTCTTTATTGCAGCTTATAGATCGAATGAATCCATTTTCTGCTGTCTTTACTAAATAATATGTTTATGACTGGACCTTGGGACTGTAGTATACTCATTTATTCGTCTGAAAAAGGGACTGCATTTAAGTTTTCCTTGAAATTTGAATCACTCCATTTGCATATGTCATCATAACATTTTTGTTCCTATTAAAGGGAAATATGGACTTATGTTGTACAAGGGTCCAGAACTACTAATCAAATGGGTCTCTTTACAAGCTATTCTCTAGATCATTCTAAAGAATATAATAATGTAAGCAATAGTGCTAGACATAGATACATAGATTGGATCTGTGTTCTTGGTGGGAGATTATTACACAATGTTTTATGTTTATATTTTGCTTGCTTATAAGATACTCATACATCAACTGGCTTTTAGGTTTATCTACAATATTTCAAATCAAAACATTTTTGGCTCTCCATCTATTACAAATGAAAATGGGAGAGATATTGAAACATTTTCCAAGTGCTTGAGGAGAAACTGCAAAAACAACATCAATAACAACAACAACAAAATCTAAACCTAAAACGGAGTCTTGTGACTTCTGTTTCTTCAAAACCAGAAATTGTTCCTGGAATGTATTCTCAGGTGTAGCAACTAGGAATGAGTTTAATTCAAATTATTTATTTCAGTTGGTTACTGTATTTGTTTATTATATCTCAATTAAAATGTGTTTTTCATGTGCAGTTTGTCAACCATGTGTAGAATGCCCTTGTGATTGTACATTTTACTCATGTGACTCCTCTTAACCCACAGAATATAAATTATCTAACATTCTGGCTAAAGATGACTTTTTATATGACTTTAGTAGGTCTCATTTATTGTATCAAATCCCACAGATGCCACTGCCTTTAGAGCAACAGACACCTTAAAAATAAGATATTAAAATTATTACTAATTGCTTCATTCTCTGGCATGTGTGTGGTTACATATGTGCACCTATATGTGTAAACATACAAGAAAATAACACTTAGTAAAATACTATATGCAGTTAATGCATACAGCTTCAAATATTGATTTAAATATAAAACCATCATTTTAATCAGAAAATACATATGTCTGTCTACTCCAGAAGTTTACTCTTGCCTACCCACTCTTTCTCAGAGAAAATATTAAACTAGACATATGCCTTTTGTATTATAGTTTTGAAAATATTACATAATTACATCATTTACCTTCCTGTTTCTCTTCAAACCCTCCTACATACCCCTCTTTGTTCTCTTTAAATATCATAATTTTTAAATAAATGTCTTTTAAATAAGGTTTTAAATAAACAGCTTATTGTTATCAGTAAAATGATACTATAAAGAATCCAGGATTTATCATGTTGAGCAGCAATTTTACATAAAATCAAAACTCTCTTTTCTATCTTTCTTCAACAACCATCCTGATCACTCCCATACAGAGCTGCATTTATTTTAATTTATTTGTCAAATATGAAATGATATGGTATTCCATTAGATCCATACACCTTTTTATTTGACTCAGCTTTTCTATTTAAAATGCTAGAATTACTACATTAAGTGCTCTGGAAAAGGTTAAACATGGAAGTTACTTTGCATAAGATGAAAAGGATCTGTTTTCTTAAAAGTTGGCACAGAGTAAAATGTAAACAAAGTGAGGACATCCATCAAATACATATTTTCCCTTGGCAGAATGTTTGATCAGCAGTGAATGGACTTCTCAGGCTGGAAGATACTGGAAGCAGTTTTTGAAAAATCAAAAGAGAGAATCAGTAGCAATATACAGAAAGCTGCAGAATGAAAAGATGGTGGTGTTTAGAGGCTGAAGATTTCATAAGTCATGAATCACTTTTGATTATTTTATAGTACTCTGCATATCATTTGTACTGAAATTAAGTAAAAGCATTCATTGTTAGGCCTCCTATGCTCAAGAAAATAGATATTACATGTTCTTGCTAACTAAATATGTATTGACCACATGAATATGACTTTGAAGTCCATACATTATCATAACTCACTGTATAAAATTCAGTTCTAGATAATGATAATATAATTTAGTTACACTAACATGTTCTCTTCAAATCCTGTTCAAACTGAATCATATTTTGGGGGCTATGTAAGATTTCATTGAAATGTGATCCATATCAGTATCATAAGGACAATTTTGTGAACCAGAAAATTCACTTCTGAGACAATTCTTCTAATGTGTGGTTATACAGACTTTGCTGATTAACGTTTGCCAGCTCGATACAAGTTAGAAGAAGGAACCCCAAGAGGAATTATATCCATTATATGGGCCTGCAAGTATGTCTTTGGGTGTATTATCTTGGCAAACGATTGATGTGTGAAAGCCACGCCTACTGTGATAAGTGTCATTGCAAGGCATGGTCCAGGGTTGTATAACACAATAAGCTAAGCAAGCCAAGGAGAGTAGCACTACTCCATAATGTTTGATTCAAGCTCTTTCCATGCCGAGGATCCTATCCTGATTTCACTTCATGATGAGTTGTAGGCCATAAAATGACATAAGCCTCCTTATCCTCAGCTTATTTTATATCATGATGCTCATCACAGCAACATAAAGCCAACTGGAAAAGAAGTTGGTAATGTTGAGATAGGTCTAATTTGGGGAGAAATTTGAAAGCATTCAGAACTTAAGGCCTGGAAAATTTGAGTGATCAGAGCTTATCAAGTGTTCTGTGGCAACTTGGAAAATAAAACTGAGAAGGATGCAGACATGAAGGCATGGCTTTTGAAGTATCAAAATGAAGTCTGAAAGACTCTGAAAGATTCTATTATGGCAATTCATGTTACAATTTTAATTAAGAATCTGTAATTTCTTTTTTTAAATTATGAATAAAGTCATATTTTTTTTATCTGCGTATATCGTTGTTTAAGCTCCCTTCTCCCTCCCATCCCTTCCAGTAACTCTCTCTTCTCCACATCTCTTTATCTCCATGTAATTCCTTAATTATGCTCAGGTGCAATTGAAGAATCTTCTGTGACTAGGAAGGATCACTGAGGTGAATCCTTGGCTTTACTGGGACAATAAATGCTGGAGATGAAAAAAATCAGCCATATTTACTAAGAGTCCTACAACATGAGTGAAGTCTTCTGGGAACTATTCCCTCATTTTCTGCACAAAGAAGCAGTGGAGTCGTGTGTGCATTTGTGTGCAGGTGTATGAGGTCAAGGCCACATCTCAATGTGTTAGCCAAATTGGTAAGGTGTAACTGTCTCCACCATGGCACTCATTTGAAAATCACAAAGAACAGCTGATACACCCTGTGGCATGGTTGAAGTGCCTGCACACAATTTGGACCGTTATGTACAAATAAGAAACGTATGAATTTGCTATCAAACTATATTATAAGTATGCAAATTATGCAACTACATATCTGTTAAAATCAAATGATAATATAAAGATATTTCATTTATTTATTATTCTAGACTTATTGTTGAAAATAAAAAGATACATAATAGCAATAAACTACACATAATTGAAATAAAAGCATAAAATTTGATTTTAGCATTTTTGTTATAAGTTAATTTTAGTTCACATAAACTTCAAGTCCCATAGTTAAAAGCACATTTTTCTGATGCTTGAAGGACATTTTTGAGTCTGACCACAGGGAGTTTAATTATGCTCCAGAATTTAAATGAGCAGCATGAATGGGCATTTTTGTAAATGGGGAGATCATAATAGTGGTATGAATCTGTGAGGACTGATAACTGAGGTTGATGGGGTACATGATGTAAAATCACCAACAAAAATAGCAACAGGCAAAGATTTTAATTAAATACTCAACTTTTTGGTCATAGAAAATTTAAGTAGATGTTTTAAATTATTTGTAAGAAATAAAAAACAGCACTCCTATTATTGTATTTTATAAAATTCCTAGAATGACATATAATTTTTCAGACAATTTAGGTGATTCAAAATACAAATAAAAATCATTTGCAAAGAAAAGATTTTTACAAGTATAAACTTCTAGTTATATCACACTTCATATAGCATCTGAAACAATGTCACTATAGAAATGTGTCTACACCTCTGTCTTACTTGTGAATTTAGAGAAATCAAGTAGCTGTTCTAATGACATTTTAATTTACTCATATATAAAAATCAAAGTGAGTATATTTCTGATTAAATGAATTTTTAACTATATTTTAATATCATTCCTTAAAAATTATGCTAGACATACTCATAAGGAAATAGCTAATGCATTTGAAATTCATTTGAAATATTTTTAAAGCTTTAGTATCTCACCCTTTCTGTCTATCCATATTATCTATCTATATATCTAGCTATTTATGTATCCATCTTTCTACATTTTTAGTTTTTATATGATTTTTAAGTTCACATGCAAACCTGCTTTTATGGCATTTAGCATTGAGCTTTAAAAAATATTTTATTTATTCCTTGAGAATTCCATGCAGTGTATTTTGATCCTACTTATACTCTTCTCTGCAACTTCTTTAAAATTTTCCCATCTCTTTCCCCATGCACTACTCCCGGGCATAGAGCCTGTTGGAAATTATGATAACTATGCCAGGTGTTACTCCATTGTAGACAACTGATTTTCACTTTCACGGTAGCAATTTACTGGTAATATTTTCAGATAAAAACAATAGCGATTTATATCAATTATTAACGAGTGCTTTGGGAAAACAGACTCACAAATATGCAACAGGGTTGATCTGTCAGGTTCTTCTGTTTTGCCTGGAGTAGCTGAGGACCAACCATATGCTACACTATGCAGCCATACTTGGTCTTCACCATTCATGAGAGAAGAGTGCTCCCCTTCTTTAGTTTTAAGCTGTCAGAAAAGACTATGCCCATAATGTCAGACATCCCTTGGTCATTGTTAGAGTGAATTCCAGCAACAGCAGCTCTTCCGCCAGGGGTCGGTCTTCATATCTACTTCTCTTCTTCCAAGCTTGGATTTTGTCTGGCTTAAACTTGCTTTAGTCATTTGTATGTTGTCACAACTCAATGTGTTCATATGCACAATTGCCTTGTTGTATCTGGAAAACTTCATTTCCTTGATGGTATATTGTTATGAGCTGGGCACCAGAGAAGACCACTCAGACTAAGTTTAACCAATATAAACTATCAGCCTGCTGGTGACTACACTGGGTGTTTGTGTTCTGCTATTGTCCTGAATCATTATAGGGTAGGCTTTTAAACACACACACACACAGACACACACACACACACACACACACACACACACACACACACACACACGGAGAGAGCTAGAGAGAAAGAATCCAAACACAAAATAAAACAACAGCAAAAAACCAAAATACCCCTGATAACCTGTGTTGACACACTCCAGTTAGCAAGAACCTCCAGCCAGCAGCAGAACTAGAGAAGCCAAAAAAGCAACATTAGTACATTTAGGAAGCTCCCTAGAATTAAGCACTCCAATGTCTTAGATATTTCTTGTCATTTTGTAATTGTGTTTAAGTTTTACAAATGTCTGCATGCTGCTCTATTAGGTCCGAATGGTACCTTTGGGCTTCTAACCTGGTGTCAGTCATGCTGAGGTCAGCAGGGTTTGGGAGGGCTTCACAGTAGAACATCTCTGGCTTCTTACAATATTTCTGCCCTCTCTTCCATATATATCCCTGACCTAAGGAGCCATGATATCACATCCCATTTATTGCTTTGCATTTGGATATCTTAAATTCTGCAAATATGGATCAGTTACAGGTTTCTGTGTCAAGTTGCATTTGCTGCAAAAGGAAGCTTCTCTGAAGAGATTTTAGAGATGTACTGATCAATGTATTTTTAAAACATTTAATCTGTTTCTCTCTCACTTTCCCTCTCCATATTTATTTGTCCATCTATCTGTCTCCCTGTATTCACTTCTCTTCTCTTCTCTCTCTCTCTCTCTCTCTCTCTCTCTCTCTCTCTCTCTCTCTCTCTCTCTCTCTCTATCTCTCGGGTTGTCTTAAAGAATATCAAACACTCTTAACCTCTGAGGCATCTTTTCAGTACCTTTACATGTATTTTTATTAACCTTCAGTTAACTGAAACTAGTGTTAACTCTTCCAGTATCTCTTTTTCAGCCATTTTATGAGATATTAATAACAATAGAAATGAAAATACTCATAAAATGTTCATTTTAATATATGTGATAATTAGCATAATCATAAAGAAAGACTTCAAGGCAAATTTACTTATATAAATTAAACACTTTTGGAAATAAGTGAAAGATAGAGGTGTTTCTTGATTGATAGAACATGCATTAAATCTTGGATTTTGTCCCTACCTATGATAAACTAGCTTAAAACTAGCTACTTTGGGAGGAATGTAGAATCAAGAGGATAATATGCATGGTCATTTTGGTTTCAGAGAAAGAAAAGAAAAATTATACACTGAAAGGCTAACCTTGAGAAAAATTTGAAGCTCCTAAAAATCAAGTTTGAATTTTGTGAAAAATTAATTTACCTTGATTAATTCATTCAATGATGTAGATAGATTAATGGAGCATTTTTTAAAAAGTCATTATTAAGGATCAAAACTCATTAATGTTGGAGAAGTCTCAACTCTGATTCTTCATTTTACATCTCATTTGTTTTATCAGTAGTCTAACATTTCTGGATTAAAATGAGAGGGAGGGCTACTAGGGATGAGAAATTCATATTTATAAGCTTCCCACATATAATTATAAATAACTTATAATAACTTAAAAATAACTGTATTTTTCAACTGTCTTACATTCATATCCTAAAATTCTCATTTCTTTTTGAAATCTTTTGCTTATTTTGATGTAGAAATAAATTACAGTAACAATTAAAAAGTATTTAAATACTATAATTTACAGAGAACTTTTTTTAAATTTATATAATGTGTACATGTGATCAGGTTCTCTCTTTCTGTCTTATTTGCCCTAGGGACAAAATTCAGGTTATTATGCTTGTTATTAACTGACTTTAGCCTCTTAGCCATGGAGCCTATACACTGAAATTAAAGGAGTCAGTTTTGTATAATTTCATATATTAATTTTTATATTTTTTGAATTCTGCTCTTACCAATTTGAATAAATATACAACTAAAATTGTACTTCTCTTTCTTAAGTACTTTTTAGTGACATTATATAATGAAATTAATTATGTATGATGAGCTTGATATTTTACATATGAATTTCTATATTTACTACTCTGTAGACAGTACAAAATATTGTATTTGTTTTAAAGACAGTTTCATAGAAATATTATATAATGCCTTGCAAAACCAACAGGTTAAAATTTTAATCACAGTTGAATGGCTTAATAAATACAAAATTTTATTAATTATTACAAAATAAATCTTTAATTATTTTCATTCCACTAGAAAATAATAGGAGTTGAGTAAAAAGTGTTATTTTTAGCTATAATATTGTTTATTTCTGAGTAACCATATTTCTTTATTGGATTTTAACTTTCTGAACTTTTGAATTTTTGTCAACTCAGAGTTTAGATGATGAAGAATAGTATGAATAGAGACCAAGGTCAGGTTATTTAGGAAAGGACTTGTAGAAGAATAGATAAAAAAAAACCCAAGTTTTAAAAGAGATTATTTAGACATTTTAGAAGATTTATACTGATATTAAAACTTTCAATATTTTATCTGAGCACAAGACTCTATATCAGGTTGTTGCCATTTCTGATCATTGTGGATGATGCAATGAGTAAATAAAGTTAAATTTTAGTTTTCTCTCAAAGAATTTTAAAATTTCAAATGCAGAATATTTAATTTCATAACAGTAGAAAATAATCCAGAAAAAAGACAACTGTGACAAATGTTAACAGTTCTAGTAACTGGGGGTTGAAGGGGATGGCTCTTCTATCAGGGACAGTGCTTGGCATAATATTGTCAACTGAGTATCAAATTCACTGTTTTATTTATAGTCGATGTTTATTCAATTTGCATGGGTCATAAATAGGGGTATGTATGTAAAGTTCTAGCATCTCTCACTCTTCTGTTTGTTCAGCTGATGATTTGTGAGTTTTTACTAACTGCTGTTTTCAGTCATATTCCTATACTCCTCTAAGACTCAGAAAGATTTCACAGTAACATTCTTGTTCAGATTTTTAAGTACCATGTCTTCTTATCAGATCACTATTATTTTAATATAAAACAGAAATCAATGATGGGCCCACACAATTTCTCTGCTGATGGAGGGTTTGCAAATTAATGTCTTAAATTTTCTCCAAAAGAGTTATGTAGTTTATCATGGCTAATTTTAAATTTCTTTTTTTTATTTTTTAATAAAGTCTCTCTTTTTTTTTTTTAATCCATGTATCCCCTTAGTAAAACTCCCTTCCCCCTCCAAGATATTTTGAAAGCAGTTGTCTTTTATGTTACTTAGATAAAGAGAAAAGTAACAAACATTTCCAATATATCAAAGATGTATATATTTTTTAAGTTTAAACTGTCAAAGGATGTGCCATAGCTCATCTGTTCCTTTCAGCTAGCAGGGCAATCGATACTTATTTCAGGTGTTTCTGATCATGAGGTTATCTACATCAATCACTAAGATGGTCACAAGTAACAAATCAAGCACCAGGGAGCTATTTCATTTTCCCTGTGATTTAAAATGAAATACGATGCTTATCCATCTTCATGTTCATGCCACAAACTGCCATTAGAAGCACAAGTCATACTTTAGTGATATTAAATATAGTTTTAAACTTTCACATCAAATCCTGAAATGTCCAGGCTAACCTTGGTTAATAGCTCAGAGGAAACTGTGACAGTAACTAAAAATACGTTTGCCTAAAGTCTCTCAGAAGCTTATGATGAAAATGTACAGAGACACAAAAAGCCTGATGCATATTCTTAAATCTCATTTTAAGGGAAATATGCATATTTCTAAATTATCTGAGTATTTTACATGTTAAGTGTCACAAACTGTAGGTACTGCAATTGTGCAAATGCAAAAAAGAATGAGAAAAAGTAAGTGAGACAGAGAGAGAGAGAGAGAGAGAGAGAGAGAGAGAGAGAGAGAGAGAGAGAGAGAGAGAGAGAGAGAGATGAGGACAGAAAGACAAAGAGACAGAGACCCAAAGAAAGTCACAGAAACTGTAAATTCCAACCTCTTGCACATTATCTGAACAAATTTTATTTGTCTGAAAACTACACAAAATAATGCTAAAAACTTCGCTTTGAGGTTCATATAGAAAGAACAATAACCGTATAGTAAACATGTTCAAGGACAGATCTGAGGTGTGCAAAACTACCAACCTTCCATATATTTTTCAAATTAAATATTAGAATAAAAATAAAAGATAATTTCTAAATAAAGGATATTTTATTTCTCTGTAACAAAATATATTCACAGTTAAAATTCTATTCCATTAGATTGTGGTTCTCAACCTTCCCAATGCTGTGATATTTTAATAAGGATTTTTATATTGTGGTGACCCAACCATAAAATTATACAGTCGCTACTTTATAACTGTAATTTTTCTGTTGTTACCAATTAAAATGTAAATACCTGATATGCAAGAAATTTGATATTTGTCTCTCAAAAGGGTCATGACCCACAGGTTGATAGCTACTGTATTAGATGAATGTCAGATAATTTACAAACGTGTGCAACTGCCAATGATCTGAATATGTTTGGATTATCTTCTAGCTTTTGTTCCCACAGGCTAATTTGTGATTAATTGTATACAATGGTGAGACATAGTATAATTCTAACCAGCAGTGTCTCAGGTATTTACTTAAATATAATTACTATAGATTATAGAAAGAGTCTATAAGCATTGGCTTTGAAACATTAAGAAGAGTATTTGCGATATGAAAAGCCAATTCAAATTAAATGTGAGAACATACGCACTTTTTTTGAGGTTGTGTTTGTTTTTGAGACAGGGTTGCATGCATTCGAGGATGGCTTCAAACTCATGTACTAAAGAATGACCTTGAATATCTGATCCTCTTTCCTGTACCAGGCCAGTGCCAACAAAGGTGTGCACCACTATGTTTTGCTCATGTGATACTGGGAAACAAACTTAGGTCCTGATGTATTTAGTTAGGCAAATGAACTGCTGCATGTGTTGATGTTAAGTCTTAGAAGACTATGGGATGTCTCAGTAGATGGAGCATATTTATAGCATGCACATATTTCTATTTAGCTTTTCCCAATGTGAAAATACTGCTCATAATAGCTTAATATCATGCTCTTTAGTATTTGTTGTGTTTTAGCACTTTGATTCTTGTTTATATCATTTATATACCCCACTTAAGAAATATCTCTCACAAATGAAAGAAGTTATAAGTATTTCTGATGGTTCCAGATGATATAGACTTCTGAGTAATATCTACAAATGCAATGAACAAAAATAAGGGAAGAATGTTAGAGAAATGTAGGTTTAAGCATTTTAACTTCTCACAAAAAAGTTGTTGAAATCTGGCATATGTTTTCCCACATTGCCAGTGTAAACATATATATATATGTAAAACTCACAATATATTTTTTTCAGATTGTTGCCAGTAAATCTATCACTCTAGCTGTCAGAAATAAATATGGTCCTTAAAGCCCTATAAACAACAGTAATAGCAACGTATAATCAACTGATATAGTTTAATGTGACCTCAGAAAAGAAGCTAAGAAGATTGTAGCTGGCCATAAACAAATTATAAACAGAAAATATGATAAAAATCTCTATATTATCATACAATATTGATCTTCTACCAAAACAATAATAAGTCTTGTTTCTTATATGATACATATTTAGGTGTCATGACAACCTTTATAGAATCGTCACCCTTATAACTCAGTAGTAAAAACCATTTCTAATATCTAACACTGTTTGACTGCAGATACCAAAATCATTTTTTCAAAATCATAGCTCGGCTTGAGGTAGAGGGAGAACATTAAATTTGTTTTCTTCATGTTTTGAATTTAGCATAGAACACATACATACACACACACACACACACACACACACACAGTACACCCATCACATTACATGTACAAACTGTTGAATATATTAGTGTATGGATGAATGAGTGGATAAAATAAATTTACATTTCATCCTAATTATCCATTTATTGATGATTTGGCAATAATTTAGCAGCTCTGGACTAATGAAATACATAAATATGGAACTAAATGAAATAAACTAGAGGAATAATTAAAGTACAAGTGATAGGCACAGTTTGAAAAACTGTCTATATTAGAGACCACAGTCTGTTGTTGTAATTGGATTTGCTCATAAATGCCATTTGCCCAGTATTGACAGATTTAAGTAGTTTTTATCATCATTGTTGTCAGTCATTGGCCAAGGAAGATTTGGAATGACATAATTCAGTGATAATCATCTGTATTAAAAAAATTCTTAAAAGTTTGTCACATTGTTACTTTGTGTTTTAATTCAACGTCATTGTTGAGGATTGGTTCTTATTCCAATATTTTGTATTGTGTTCAAATTTTTTAAAGATTCTAAATTAGTTTTGCTTTCATAGAAGATTTTGGTATAATGAACATTCTGCCATTAGGTTTTGCTATCTAATATTTTTCTGATTTATGTTAATCAGCTTATTTTCTACTTTTCCAGTTTACTTTTCCAATGAATCAAGTTGTTCATTTTCAATTTTTATTAAGTTTCTTTAACATTTTGGCACTTATTTCATAAGAATTTTAATTTCTGAGGCAGAAAAAATAGCTTAGATATGCTTCAGAGCATTTTTTCTGCTATCAAGAGAACCCCAGTTATGATCTCAGCACAGCCAGCTGAGAGTGCTGGTGTTGGTGAAGCATGCCTTTAATTCTAGCACTCAGGAGGCAGAAGCAGGCAGATCTTTGTAAGTTTGAGGTAGCCTGGTCTATAGAGTGAGTTCTGGGACAAGCTCCAAAGCTACACAGAGAAGCCCTGTCTTAGAAAAACAAAAACAGACAGAAAACAGACATAAAGATTTCAGAACACACATTACAAGCAAATATCATAGCAAATGCCTGTAACCACAAACCCAACAGGGATCTTAAGACAGTAGGATTGCTGGGGAACATCAGCTTCTAGCTGAAATCATTTTTCAGGTTTAGAGAGAGATTATACCTTAAAGGAAAAGTTGGAGAGTTAGAAAGTTAGACGAGAATGCTGCTTGTGTTCTTTTTGCCTCCATGATAGTGCAAAGGCATGCATACTTCAACAGTTGTGCACATTGACACAGGTGTGATGTACACATACAAAGAGTTAGTCAATTTTATACTACCCTAATATTTGAATGCTAGTATTTATGTATTAAATATTAGCAGTGAAAAAGATTCTTACATGTACTTTCCTTATCAATCTTACTGTTCAGAAAAAATACTCATAATAGTTTTATAATATTGATTGTATTTTCTACAAGACAATTCTTTTTCATTTATTATTCCAGTTGATTTCTCACAAGTCTGTATTTCTTGGACTAGATTATAATGTTACTTAAATCTGCATTATATTTAATTTATCTAATAACTGAGGAGTTGGCATCTTAGAAGTGTGCAACACTGGTCCCCATGACCCAAGGACCTTTTATACTTCAGGTTTCATTCCTTCCTCTTTTGAAGTCACATAGGAGTTTTTTCAAAAGTGTCTCTATATAGTTCTAGGAGAGTTTTTCTATTTTTTATTTTTATTTTTAATCCAACAGTATTTGATTACAGCTACTGGTGAAGTATAACATTTCATTAATTTTTCTCAGTGTATGATCACTACTCTTCAAGATTCATTATGTTTTATATACGTGTGTGTGTGTTGTGTGTTATGTGTGTGTGTGTGTGTGTGTGTGTGTGTGTGTGTGTGTGTGTGTGTAGGTATGTTCTGCAGATGACTTCAGGTGCCCAGACAGGCCAGAAGAAGACATTAAGTGCCCTGGTGGTAGAGTTACAAGCTGTTGTGTCAGCAAACATGGAGGCCAGAAACCAATTTTGGTCTTAGACAAGGGCAATATAAACACAACTGTTAAGCCATCTGTCCAGTTGCCCTTAGAAACTTTAATATATTTTTTACATATTCTTGGCTGTCCTAACTCTGAAAGTTGGCAATGATTTTAGCTTTATTAGTACAGATTTTTAAAATTTTTTTGTTATTATTGCAGATCAACCAGAAACTCACTTCAGAACTTTCCTCTTACAAAATTTTATGCCTCTGCTTTCACTAACATACTTTATTTGCTCCTCTGTCGTTATACTGTCTTAAGATTTTATGTACTCATTCTCTTGATTATTTTCTATTTTATTGTTGTTTAAATTTTACTACATTTTTTTTTCTAAAAAAAAAGCCCTAATGTGCTTCTTCCTTTTGAAGTCTGTTTTTTTTTTTCTTGTTTGAAAACATGAATTAGCTGTTCTTTGTTTCCTTCTGCTTCTGAATGATCTGCAACTCTCTCTCATGTGTGCTTTATTTGAAATTTTCTGTGTCTTCTATATTGTCATCATTCTTCAATGTATTGCTGCTATTTATCTTCTCATATGCAACTAAAAATGAGACATTAAAAGTGTGTAGTTGTTATTTGATTTTGGTGTATGTTAGTGTTTTCATCAGTAGTGACCACCATCTTGTATACCAATCCATGAACTATGACTTGCTATTGCAATCCACCCCTACTCACTAGCTTCTTTAGACAAGTTCCTACCCTTTGAGTATTGTTGGCAGTTAGTCTGATAAGGGGCAAATCTGTTAGCTTACATCACAGCAGTAGGAAAGGGCAGTGCCAATGTGTTCTCCCAAATTCAATCTAAACCTTTGTGTCACTCTGTTTAATCCTGACACTAGTTTATCTTCAACTGAAATATTTGTTTGTTCACCCTAATAGAAGCTGTTTTTCATTTCTTTAGAGAAAAAAACAGAAGCTGTTGTTCCAAATTTGAAGAAGCTGAAAATAAAGAAGGAAGTCCTGTGTACACAGCATTCCATACAGACGTTAAGCACATCTTCTAAGTTTTATGTGTTTCCACCATCCTCCTTCATGTGAGTGTTTTAATACATAATCACAAAGATTCAGAGAAAGAATAGTTGGTTCATTTCTAATGGCACTCACCTCACAGAAACTGTATATTACCCTTTCTTACAGTCTATTAAGTAGGTTAATAATCTTCTAATAAATTTTAACTTCTATTAGCATACCAATTTTCAAGCAGAGAGTTCTTTCAAATTCATGTTGTAAAATATAACTCATGATTATTTTAGCAACCACAATTGTTTCAGAACCTCTTATTTATGTTTTTACTAATGTAGATAATGATTTCAAAATGACAAATTACCCACTGTTTTGAATAACCCCTGTTAAGGAAAAGCACTCCCCTGAGACAAAAGTGAACATTTTTACAGAAAACAGTGACATTTTATTTTACTAAGTCTACATGCAATGTTCTGCCACACAGCATATCATCCTTTCCTGTAACAAACAATGCTTTAAAAATTGATGTTATTTAACCTGTGAATTTGTTTTTTTAGGTCAAAGAATAATGTATAACCACATCAAACGGTGCCTAGGATTTCAGTTTCCTCTCTTCTATTTCTATACTCTCCAATATGTAAAGTTCAAAACAAAACATATAACAAAAATAATAATAAAAATATAATAAAAATACTAATGGAAGGGAGAGACCAAAGTTATAAGAGACTTAGAGGAAGACAATTTGAATGAGAAAATACAAGACAATGAGGAGGAGGATGAAGATCAGCAGGAAGAGGTGCAGAGGGAGAAAAAATCATGCATCCCTTCTCTATCATGCCTAACGTATGTTGTTCTTTGATGCCAGAAATAACAGGTAAAATAAGTGTAAGTCTAAAGGGACAGGGTATGCAAGTGAGTTCCTTTTGGTAAGCCATAAAATGAGTTACTTTTTTTGAGAAAATGAAAAATAGATTAAACTGTACATAATCAAGACAGGGAAACATTTAGCATTAATGGTTGATGAAGGAAGACAAGAGGCCTCTTATACAGCTAAAGAATAATGGACAGTTGGTAGCTGCTGGGAAGACAGAATCCTTTGGAAGCCTGTGTACCAGCAGATTGCTCATGCTCTAGTGTAGTGCCCCTACCCATGGATACATAAGAAGCACTAGAGAGTCTTAGTAAATTAAAAAATAAAAGAAGAGCAAGAAGAAGTGGGAAAGAAAATGAATTTGTTAGATGGTTGTGGAGAGGAATTAAGAACAATTGGAGAAGAGAATGGTGGAAAATATAAGCTTATTATATTGTACATTTACATGAAATTCTCAGAAAATTATAAAAAATAATGCTTCAATTTAAATATTCATATGCCTTATAAATTATATTCTTAATAAATATTACAAAAATATTTTTGTTTAAAGTCCACTAATGAGTGAGTACATCCCCTGCTTATCATTCTGGGTTTGTGATACCTCACTCAGGAGGTCACTCAGGAGGATATTCTCTAATTCCATCCATTTGCCTGCAAATTTTAGGATATCATTTTTTCTTAATGCTGAGTAGTGCTCCACTGTGTACATATACCACAGTTTGTTAATCCATTCTTTAGTTGAGGGGCATCTAGGTTGATTCCAGTTTCTTGCTATTATGAATAACGCTGCTATGAACATAGTTAAGCTAATGCCTTTGGAGTATGAATGTGTGTCTTTAGGGTATATACCCAGTAGTGATATTGCTGGATCTTTGGAGAGATTGATTCCTGGTTTTCTGAGAAACTGCCATACTGCATTCCAGAGTGGCTGAACAAGCTCATGGTCCTACTGACAATGGAGTAGTGTTCCCCTTGCTCCGCACCCTCTCCAGCACAGGCTGTCCTCTGTGTCTTTAATGTTAGCCGTTATGACAGGTGTAAGGTGATATCTCAAAGTTGTTTTGATTTGAATTTCTGTAATGGCTAAAGATGCTGGTCATTCTTTCAAGTGCCTTTCAACCATTTGTAATTCTTCTGCTGAAAATTCCCTTTTTAGTTCTGAACCCCATATTTTCGATTGTGTTATTCAAGTGTTTGGGCTCTAGTTTCTTGAGTTCTCTCTATATTTTAGGGGTCAGTCCTCTGTCCCTTGTAGGGTTGGTGAAAATCTTTTTCCATTCTGTAGGCTGTGGTTTTGTCCTATTGACTGTGTTCTTGGCTTTATAGAAGCTTCTCAGTTTCAGGTGGTCCCACTTACTGATTGTTGTTCTTAGTGTCTGTGCTACAGATGTTATATTTAGGAAGTGGTCACCTGTGCCAATGCATTGGAGGGTATTTCCCACTTTCTTTTCTATCAGGTTCAGTGTGGCTGGGTTTATGTTGAGGTCTCTTATCTACTTGGATTTGGATAGGACTTATCTCCTATTTCTAGTCCACAATTTCTCTCCCCCTCATTCTTCCCAGTTCCACTCTTCTCAATTTTCTGCCATTATTTCTCCTCCATATCCCTTCAGAAAATCCCAAGTCTTCAATTTACAACAGCAAATCAGAACCAAACAAAATATCATAAGACAAGGAAAAGCCCTCACACCTAGCCTGGACAAGACAGCCCAACAGAGGAAAAGAGTCCCAAGTTCAGGAAAAAGAGTCAAAGACTCACTCTTTCTCACAATTAAGATTTCCTCAAAACTCACCAAGCTAATAGTCACAACATATGTGTAGAAGACCTGGGGCATCCCATGCTGGCCCATGTTTACTGTTCCAATCTCTGTGAGTCCATATGAACCCTACTTAGGCGATGTCAAAGGCCATGTTCTACTGGTACCTTCTGTCTGCTCAGATTTGTTCAATTTTTCTGCTCCCATTTCTGGAGAATTCTCAGAGCTCTCTGATGGAGGCTGTAGCACAAACTCTGATTGTAATGAAAGAGACTCAGAGTCAGATATAGGGAAAAGGCTGAAATGTCAGAGAGAAGTAACATCACAGTCTAATTTCACCCAACTATCTTCTAGCTTCCTCAGCTTCACTCCTGGTGGATTCTAATTACTGCTGTTTTATTAAACCTACCTTAAATACCCTTCTTGACAGCTGTATCCCATCCAGGTTAGGATTACAGGTATAAGATATTCTATTTGGTAGTCAGCCTTGAACTCACAGAAACACAGAAAGATCTCTGTCTCTGAAGTTATGGGATTAAAGGCATAGGTCAATACTCCAGGCTTTCCCAGTGCTAGGATTAAAGGTGTTTGCTTTTGAAGCCCAGCTGTTTGGCCTTTTACTCAAAGATCCAGAACTCCTGGATCTATGTCTGCCTAGTTTTTGACTGTGGGTTGATCTCTTGATATTCCAGGTTTTATTTCATATGTAGCATATCAGCACAAGAGACCAGATGGAGCCCTCTGATTTAGAATCTCTCTCCACATGTCTGGCATTGGGTCTCTACATCCTCTCCCATCTACTGGAAGAGGAAGCCTCTCTGATTACAACTGTCCAAGGCACTGATCATATTTTTATTTCCTTGCCTGGGTTACCTCACCCAGAATAATTCTTTTTAGTAATTTCATTATATTATTGTTAACAGCTGAGTAATTCTTTTGTACAAAACTTTTGTTTAAAGACTTACTCTTAAAATAATGATAAAAATTAATTGGAAGATATTCTTTAACACAGTATTTAAAATTGCAAATATTAACCAATAGAGGAAATTTTAATGAATTGTGGTAAATAAAATAAAATACTATATAGTGATTAATAATGCGAGTAAAGGTTAGTAGGTAAAAATTGATAATTAATTACATATACAAATGCCTTTACTTTCACTTTTTAAAAATGTTTGTATGCTATATATTTCTTCAGTAAAACAATATATTTTAGAAAAGATAAATTTTCAAAGGTAGATACAGTTTCTGGTAGAATAAATATGAAAGTGTTTCCCCTACATGGTGTAGAATTCTTTATAATTATTTATTATTAGAATGTATTTATTGCTTATATCATTAACAAAATATATAAATTTACATGATTAACATAACATTTTATGCCTATTATTGATTCAAATATTTTCGAGTGCTTTTATTTCCAGGACATGTTAAGTACATCATAATAATACTAGAGGCCAGATTCAGAAAAACCAACTTGTCCATGAAGGATCATTTATTTTTTCTTTAAAAGCAGACTTCCTATGAATATCAATTATTAATTAAATGAATTAAATCCTCTGAGGTTTGGAGAAAGGCCAGAGATAGAAAGCAATGATTACATTAATCTTATGTTTGGAATGATTCATAAGACAAGCCATGAATATCAAATACATAATTTCTATATATCTCGAACTAGATATAATAGACAGGATCAAGGGCATGCATTGGTAACTTAAAAGAATACAGAATTTCCTGAAAAACCAAGCATGTGCTGGAAGCTGCATATCAGAAAAACTGGATCTTCTTAGTGCTTCTGAAGATGGTGGCTTACGCACAGAAGAGTTGAGATACTTAACACCCACCTTCCTTTACCTTCTTGACGTGTTCCTTCTAACACAAATCATTGCCATTGAAACATTGCCTATGCTCAAAGTCAAAGTCCTTTTATATCTTAATAACTAAAACATCAAAATCTTGTGCAGTTATACACTTCTGATTCTGCCTATCCCTTTTTATGAGCTTACATTCCTAATGATTTTAGAATTAGTGAAAAGTTACTTGAGTTAACAGTTTTAAAAACCTCAGGCACCAATTTGGGACACAGGTGACTGTCAAAAATTCTAAAACTTCCATTCTGATTAAGCCAATCTGGGGGAATGCCTCAGTGGAATGATGAATAACCATCACTTCTAGGTTACCAAGTTCATTTTTTCAATATTCTGTCTAAAAGTTTATTGTACCTTCACTCCAAAACCAGAAGTGACTATATATTTGGCAATTGAACAAATCTTAATTGGTATTAATTAAAACCCAGAGCCATATATTCGTGCAAATGCTTCATTATTAGAAAGACAAAGAAAGAAGCAACTAGAGAAACTTCTCACCACTACTGAACCTCCAAGTCGAAAGAAGTAGATAGATCCTGTACCCATGAATCATCAAATGCATCTGAGTCTTCAGCCAAACGGGAAGGTAAAGGAAAGAGAGAAAGGCCAAATCCTGTCTTCTCATGCCTTGTGTTACATTCTTTGTCTAGCTGTATCACTTCCTTTCTCAATCTTCCCAGAGCTGGAATTAAAAGATATGTGTTTCCAAGTACTGAGAGTAGAGGCAAGGTACCTCAAGTGCTAGGATTAAAGGTGTGGTCTACCACTGCCTGGCTCTGTTTTTCTGTTGTACTGAACTAATCTGGCCTTGAACTCTCAGTGATCCAATTGAATCTCTGCCTTCAGATTGCTAAGAAAAAAGGTGTGTGCCACACTGCCTGGCCTCTATGGCTAACTCTGTGGCTGTCTCTTGTGGTGGAATGTTCTCTGTACCATGTAAATAAATGACTGTTTGGACCCATGCAAGGCACCGTAGAAGTGGGTGGAGAATCAGAGGCAGCCAGGTAGGAAGAAGGGGTGGAGTTTACTAGTCGCCATCCGTCCCCCAAAGAAGAAGCATGTAGGAATTCAGGTGAGCCATGGGCTGCGAGCCACATGGTGGGTAGATTCATGGAAATGGGTTGATTTAAGAAGAAAGAGCTAGCTAATAATGTGCTTAAGATATGGGCCAAGCAGTGTAAAGTATATAAGCGTGTGATTCATTTCTTTTGGGGGACAAAAGCTGCGGGCACGCAAACCAGGTTCCAAACCGGCGCCACACGTGCGCCAGGTCACAAATCTCCGGACCCAAACAGGCCGGGAAAAACTTACTACAACAGTCTCTGACCTCTGGTCTTCAGACAAGCTTTATTTCTTAGTTTACAAACATTATATCACTACATTTAACATATAACATCATTTGAATATTTTCAGTAACTTTCATGAATTTTCACATTGTTTTTCTTCTTTTTTGTAAAATAATTCTTCCTCTCTTGAATACCTGCTGCTCTCAGCTGTGCATTCTCATTTTATTACATTTTTTCTATCTATATATTAGAGTCAAATTTATAGAAAAAGAAGACATGTTAGCTGTATTTGTTTTGATTAATTCATCTCAAATGATGCCACACACACACATACACAGAGAGAGACACACACAAAAACAACAAAAGCAGTACCTACTACTACTACCACTACTGTTACTACTACTACTACTGCTACTACTACTACTAAAAACAATTATAAAGTGTACACTGGGAGACCTTTACCTCTAGGTCATCCTAACTTGATGTTAAATCTTGAAATTTAGTAGTCTTTAACTGCATCTAAAAGTGACTAAAATATTCTTCCATTCATTATCTCATCCCCCTCATCAGCTATGGCAAATCTTATTGATTTAACTGATTTTAGGGAGAGGAGTGAAAATGTCTTAGGTACATTTATAATTATTTATTATATAACTTATTATTATATAAACATAACAAGTCCCCATATATATTTATTTACTCTTTATTTGTTGTATTGATATTTTCTCATATAATCTGTAAATTGTCTAGACTTGCATAGATGTCAAACACTGAGGAGTAAGTAATTGTTCCAGACTTTGTAAACTTCATTTAGTAAGTCAAGACCATGCAAAAGAGAAGAGTAAACAGGAATGAACTGTGACATTAAGTCTATTGGCACAGAATATCAAGAGTATATGTGGAAGAGGTAGTGGATGCCAGTCTAGAGAAGAACAATGTTCCATTGGTGCAAAAATGTGATATTTAATATCAACAACTGTCTTTGGAGGCTAGAAAAAAATCTTACATGCCTATATAGGCTTGTAAGTTTTCCAACAGTACCTGTTTGTATATATCAATATGTGGAATGGTAGAATGAAATAGTAGAGACAAGTACAATTATATTGGCCTAGTGCATACCAGAGAGAGTGCTGAGGCTGTATGCATTTACTGGTCCCTGTATGTGTACCCCGCTGCAATGTCCACTGTGAGTATAAGCATAGCAATATGGAGAGATCATGAGACTCGAGTTGGGTACTTGCATATAGTCAACTATACAGCCTGATCGCTGAGTGATCACAAGCTTGAAATCAGGCTAAAGATGCATGTGCAAGTACTGTTGTAAAGACTCACACTATGATTTGTGAAACGGAGTCCATTTACAGCTATATTGCGAAGATTGTGTTGCAACCTTTGGTCAGAAATTTGTCATGGAATCTAGGATGGTTAAAAAATATGTGAAGGAAGAGCATAATAGTTGATGAATGAACAACCATTGGTGGCTGTTAGTATTTCACTCGTGAAAGAACTCACCAGCACACTGCTAAGGGAGTTATATTAGGTTTATTAAGGAGGTGAGGGGGGGAAGAGAGGAGAGAGAGAGTAGGGTAAGGAGCAGAGAGAAAGAGAAAATGAGAAAGTCTTCCATGTGGTTGGGGATTTTAAAGGTAGCCACAGCAACGTAACAACCTAACAGTGGCAAAATCTGTGGGATCTTCAGATACAGTGTATGGGTGTACAGTGGATGTTCAGTGCAATCTAGAAGCTAGTGAAATCCACAGTATTAATCACTGGGGAAGGAGGTTTGAAAAAGCAAGAATAAACAGAAATAGGAAAAGGCATAATGGATAAATACCAACAATGAAACAAAAAGCATTATTAAAGGTGTTAAAGATATCACAAGAGCATAACAAAATTCTAGGAATCTGGAGGCAATAAAGTTCCCATTTGGGTTGAAATAAATAACCCCTGGGTAAAACATGTTACAAAAGTAACTTTAAAACGTACAGAAAGCTTGAGTAGATGTATATTAAGTGAAGAAATTTAATGCTTAAACACTACAAAGTTATCTTTAATTTCAGATGAGTTATGTCATGAAGAGTTTTAGTCTTAAACAACTCTTATTTAGAATATAAGAGGACAGGAAAATCTTAAAGGTGCTTTTCTTTTAATCTGGTGTTAACTTATTATAAAATTGGTGAATTTATTATAAAAGAATTAAATTGTATTTTTTTGGGAAACTGGGAAACCTATTACTTCAGATAAAGTAACACAAATGATAATAATTTAGAAAAAATATTTATATTTTGCCATAAGAATCAAATTTTATTTAACATTAAAATTAATTCACTCTATTAATAAAATAAGCGTAAAAAGGGAAGTGATTCTGAATAAATCTAGACAATAATCCTATAAATTCAAAGTACTTTTCGGTAACAATTTCTTCAAGAAATAATGGATTCAACCTTATCAATGAGATGTACATTATCTCTTTGTAAGTGTATGTAACAATGATTTTATCATGAAATTGTGAAAAGTATAAGGGCACAAGCTTTCTACAGTTTCCAACAGTATTCCAAACAAGAAATTTCACAAGTCACGGAGAAAGAAATATGTAAAAATTGAAAAGGAGAGTCAATGTATCATAATATACATAAAAAAGTCAACCAGAATTATGAATGGAATGTCATTTAACAAAGGCAAAATATTCAAAATCTATATGCAAATTATTTCATTTATGTATATTTTAATAAATAAGGCAAAAAATTTAAATGCAGTGTCCTCTAAGACAGTGAAGTGTGAAGATAATTTTCTTAAGATATCCATGATTTATAAACTTTGAAATGCTTTGCTATGAGAAGTAAAAAACAATCCAGAGATTTCACTAATTGTACTGAAAGTCTTGATATTTTTATCAGTTCTTCTGTAAGTTGACTTATCGATTCAATGATATTGAATTACAACTACAGAATGTTATGTATAATTAAATGAGTTGACTTAAACTTTCTTGAAAGCACACAAATGAACTCATGGGACATAGAAGATTTTGAGACAGGGCAAAGTTTAAAAGTTAATACAAGATTTCAAGACACATTTTAAAGTTGGAGTTATATCTCTTATTTGGCAATGGTAAAAAAAAAATGTTTATAGAAATTAGCAGAAATGGCCAGTTAGAAACAAATATGTGGCTTGTTGATTTTCTATAAAGGCATCATGAAAATATAAAGGTTGAAATAGAGTGTTTAAAAGAAAAGCCCAGGAAGAGCTGTACATTCTTTTTTTTTTTTTTTTTTTTTTTTTTTTTTTTTTTTTTTTTTTTTTTTTTTTTTTTTTTTTTTTTTTTTTTTTTTTTTTTTTTTTTTTTTTTTTTTTTTTTTTTTTTTTTTTTTTTTTTTTTTTATTTATCTTGGTGTTTGCCTGGAACTAGAACTACAGACAGTTGTTAGCTGCCATGTGGGTGCTGGGAATTGAACCCGGGTCCTCTGGAAGAGCAGACGGTGCTCTTAACCGCTGAGCCATCTCTCGAGCTGTACATTCTTAAAATGATCTTTACCCTTCTTGAAATTCTATATATAAGGATATATATAGGATATATACATCCTATATAAGATAATACACAGAAATTTTGAAATAAAAATTATCTTTGCAAGAAAAGTTATAGAAAAAAATCATTGTAGTAATTGGTTAGAAAATATGACTTAGATATAATTTAAAAATATGTAATAGAATGAATTATGAAATAGAAAATATCTTACTGGATTTCATCATGATTGTCTTCTACTTTAAAGCTACTTTTCTAAAAGTTGGAACGCAAGTCACAAATCAGAAGAAAATGTTCTCTCTCTCTCTCCCTCCATATTTATATATATTCACATATATTGAATATATATATATTCAACAAAGAAATTTTATAATAGCATACTAAAGATCTTGCAATGAGGATAGAATTAATTTAATGAATACTAAAGTACATATTTAAGTCTACTTTATGCCAAACCAATTAGTTATGAAATGTAAACATTTAAAATTTTAAGTTTTGAGTAGTAACAGGATATACATAAATTATCACCATGTATGAGAAATCTATTATTCAATAAAAGTAGTGAACCAAGTAAATATATTTATAAGAGTTAATATCAAAAGCAGTATTTTGAGTGAAGACAGCTATAACAAAGTGTGGTAAAAAATGCAATAAAAGCAAAACTAATTTATATTTTTAAGTAGTAGACTGAAGTAGTCAAAGGAAGATGGTGAGAAAGAATTGATAGCGAATTGATGATATCACAAAATATTTTTTAAAATAATCCTGCAATTGATCACAGTGATAAACTGTTTCTAGAAACTCAAAGCTATTCTCTAGTAAAGTACATGCATTTGCTTGTATGTAAATCTCATCTTGACTGAACACAAAGGCAAAGTTGTAGGAACTAATAATATATGCCATTTGGAGAATTATTGGGTTGAGTGTAAGAAAAGAACATGTTCTTTTGGTGATGGCATTCAAGGATCACTTGTTATAGGCCTGTTACCAGATATCCAATTAACTTGGGATGTGACCTATACAAAACTGCATTCCTGCTTTGGTCCTATTTTATTCTTTTCAGAAAGGGAAAATTACTTTGATTTAAAAAAAAAAATACTAGTAAATTGATAGTAAGGAATGTCCCAGTATGAAAGCTGGTGTCAACTTCATTGGACCCAAATGCAGTTGAGAAACAGATGATAAGCTCCCATATGTTTAAGAACCTTGTGTTTAAAAAAATGTAAATGAGAAAGTAGAACTTCAAAAAAGCTTCAAAATTTATCTACCCCTCAACATGTTATGTTTCCAGTGGCAAAGCCCTGTTGATTATATTTTATCTTTAGCTACAACATTCTCATTTAATTATTATTTCTTAATTTTTGTAAAAAAATACTTAAACTTTATCATGCTATTTACAAAACTTGTGAAATTTAGTTCACTGTTGTGGGGAGTACAGTAAGCCTCTGTGGTTTATTGGGATAGCTGTAGAAATAAGGAGATGCAAATTCACCTCTTATAACATTATCTCTGTCATAAATTGATATGAAGTTTGTGCCATTCAACAGAAAATGTGCATGGCAATTTAAAACCTTAGTATCTGAAATTCTACTTAGATTTAGGCATATCATTTTCTGCTTAATTATGACCAATTATGCTTTTACAATATACCATATTCCTTGTTTCTCCTATGTATAATACTCTCTTGCTTAGGTCATTTAAATTATTTTCTGCTTTTACTTTCTACTTACATTCCTAGTTATTTTTCCAGTCTGCAACAAAATAAAAGATAATATTTAACATGAAATTCAGATGATTAAAGGACTTGATTATGTATTTTTTACAAAGCAATATGTACATTCCACTTTTGAGTATGTGGTCTGAACCATATCTGGATTGTACAAGTGGTCCTGTACACTAAGCCACTTATGACTGCTCCCATTTCAAGTCATTTACTTACCTGGAAAATCTTAAAATAGTATCTTGACATTAGTTAACTTTCACTTATGGGTTAGCATTATTATCTATATTTGACACCCTTCTTTATTGTCCACACAATTTTTATTATTAGACAATATTGCTTTTAAATTTCTTTATTTTCTGTATTATATAAATTTTCTTACAATAACGTCTATGTCCACCCAATTCTCTTTTATATTCCTGCTCCTTCTATGATATTTTACACAGTGGGTTGTATTTTTTCTACTTTAATTGTTTCATAATTTTATGTTTCTTTATGCAGAAAGATACTGTTATTATTATAATTGTCAACTTCATAATAGCATAAAACCTTGAGTATCTTAAAAACAGAAACATAAATATGAATTATGTTTTTAAAAGTCTATTTATAATTATATATGAAAATCTAATATAAATTCATAAAACAATGTAATATAATAAAGTTTAAAGTTCTCCACATAAAAGAAAATAATTCCATAAAGACTGTTTAAATGCCCACTGTGATTGACATAATCAGATTTCAATTCAAAGGACAGGGCTATATTTTTACATAATATTTTCTGGGTAATTTGAAGCCTTTGAATGACAGGCTTTGTCACTATTGATGGGAGAATTCATTTGAATTTAAATCTTATTTAGCTATTGGCTCATGCAGATTGTATATTGTGAAACAGTCCACTAAGAACAAACAGCTGGCATAAAACCAAACCAAAATGAGTTATTAATACAGGAGATAATTATAAATATTTTTCTCTAATTTAATGTCAGTCATATTGATTCAATAGTTAAAGAAGAAGATATAAAATAAATGCATTATATATATACCACATTTTAAATCAAAATGTATTAAATTAAAATGTAAAAATGCATTGTTATGATTGAAGTACTATAGGGAGCTAATAAATCTTTCAATCGTATGACATTATTAATGTAAATAAAACAAAATTACTAATAATTAACTTTAGGAAGATTGCATGTACACAGACAGAATGTGATCTACAAAACTCATTTTGAGCAACTTTGTACATCACTTTCCTTTTGGTTATATGACAGACAATGTATCACTTGAATTATCACCCATCATTTTTAGTGGTTGAAATAACTCAGAAAATAAGAACAAAAAAAGAACAAAGGCTTTAAGAAGATATCTATTGGAGACTTATTTTGATATTTGTGTTATATATAAGTTTTTCTTTTTTTAACATGAAAAGGTTTCTTTCATTTTACAGTACATCATAAAGAGAAGTCAGGGCAGAAATGAAGCAGAGCCATGGAGGAATGCTGCTTACTGGGTGTCCCCTAGGCTCATGTTTAGCTGTGTTTCTTACACCTTACAGCTGTGAAGACCACCTGTCCATAGCTGCACCACACACAGAAGGCTGCGTCCTCCTACATCAATCAGCCATTTAAGAAATACTATGATTAATATCGAGGTTTCACTGGCTTTGTAACTTTTAAAGGTCTTGTTTATTTTTTAAGTTTTATGGAATTATATGATATGTATTTGTCTGAGTTTTTAAAGTTATAGTAGAATTCTGTAATAAGCCCATATTTTTTGTGTTTCTGTTATTGCTGTTTTTTATTTTTAATATAGAGTATTTTATTAGTATTTCAAGCAGGTTACAAAGTATGCATTTGTTAAAATCATTCATTGAATTTAGGTTTAATTTGGCTATCTAAAAACTCACCAGTTTTTTCAAATTCTTCAATTTATTGAAACAAATTTATAATTATATCCTTATGATTTTCTGGAATTTCACTAACATTTGTTATAATGTTTGCCTTTCAATTTCTAGTTTTATTGAAGTAGATCTTCCTTTTTTTGTTTAATTTGGTTAAGAATTTGCCAATCGCTGCAGAGTCCCAGTGCACTCAGGAGCAGGGGTGGATAAAATCTGCTGGTCACTATACCCGCAGGTCCTGCTGAGGAAAGTTGCACGGCTACCCACTGCCACCTCGAACTGAGTGAGCCAACATCTGCAGGGGTCTCTGAAGGACAGACTCAGACCCTGCCTAGAGGTGAGGAGGGGTCACCAGGCACAAGTGCCTATATCCCAGCCTGGGAGGGAGAGTTCAGCTCCCATAACTTCCAGTTCCGCTCCCGGGACCAAATGCTGTCTGCAGAGTCCCAGCACACTCTGGAGCAGGGGCGGATAAACTCTGCAGGTCATCAGACCCGCAACTCCTGCTGAGGGAAGTTGCACAGCTACCCACCACCACCTAGAACTGAGCGAGCCAACATCTGCAGGGGTCTCTGAAGGACAGACTCAGACCATGACCAGAGAGGTGACAGGAGGCACACAAAACTGAGTGCCACAACTGACCAGGAGCCATCTAATCGTGAACCACTGAAGCCATGGGCAAACGTCAGTGCAAAAAGTTACATAATAATACAAAGGACAACATGGTAACTACAGAAGAGAGTGGCGATCTTACAAATACAAGACCTGAACTGAGCAATGAAGAGGAAACAGAAGGAAGCAACACCAAAAATTCCTTTTTGATGATCATCGAAGCTCTAAAAGAAGATATGAAAAAAAGCCTTAAAGAAATAGAAGAAAATACAAACAAAAAATTGG
>PVIH01015029.1:0-42353 GCA_004025045.1 Sigmodon hispidus
GCAGCTGCATGCACTCCGCAGAGCGTGTATGGAAGTCACAGGACAGTTTTGTTGAGTTCGTTCTCCCTTGTCTTTACGTACTTCCGACAAGTCAAATAGCTCATCAGGCTAACAGCACAAGTGCTTTTATTTCGCTCCCGAATCATCTCGGGCCCAAGAGTTTCAAGTTTATAAGAATACTATGGGAGAGTTAGATGTGATTGTGTGTTTTTAATCCCAGCACTGCAGGCTGAGGCCAAACAATAGTGAGTTTTAGGCGACCTGGGACTACAGAGCAATTTTTTTCTCAAAATTATAAACAAATAAATAAACAAACTACAAAAAAATGAATGTCAAACTTAATTTCTCACACTTGATTATATCAGAATCTCCTGGAAAGCTTTTTTAACTTTTCATAAGAATTGCTGGTATAGGGGGCTGGATAGATGATTCAGTGTTAAGAGCAATGATTGCTCTTCCAGAGGACCGGGATTCAATTCCTAGCACATGGCGGCTTACAACTGTCTGTAACTTTAGTTCCAGATTATCTGACACCTTCACACAGACATACTTGCAGATAAAACACCAAAGCACGTGAAATAAAAACAAATAAAAAAAAACTTAAAAAGAATTGCTATTCTAAAAAAATTGTATTTATTTGGTCCTTCAAACCACATCAGCCAGACATAGGGATGCATGTGGTAGTTGGAAGACCAGTTCTAGATAGATTATCCTTTGCTCTTTGACAAGTTTGAAGCCATCCTGCAGTTTATGTGATAAAACAAACAAAATATGTTTTTACTTAAATCAAAGATTTAACTGTCTCACGATTTATTCCTACAGGCCTCTTCAAAGAGAGGAAGTTTAGAAACTAAAGATGATATTCCATTTCGAAAGGTTCTTGGCAACCCCAGTAGAGGATCAATTAAGACGGTAGCGGGAAGTGGAATGGCTGTTAGCCGGACGATTCCTTCTTTGACGCTGACATCAACACCTCTTAGATCAGGATTATTAGAAAACCGGTAGGAAAGACTTAGTCATTCAGAACCTGTTTATAAATGTCTTTTGGGACTTTTAGGGATTCAAGGAGAAAAAAGCAAGTATAAAACATATTTTTCATGTGTAATTACAAATATTTGTCTTCAGTTTCTGTCAGTGACATGCATTAAACATGTAGGCAATATATTATGTAGGGTGTAAAGAATCAGGCTATTATAGTCATATTTCCTATCTTTGAATATATTTTTAAATTTTTATCTGGGTGTGGATGGGTATGAATGCAGAGATACATGTGCACATTTGTGTGTGTGAGTGTGTGTGTGTGTGTGTGTGAGAGAGAGAGACAAAGACACTTTGGGAGTCATTCCTCAGTTGGATGCTGTCTACCCCTTTTTTTGAGACAGGGTTTCTCACTGTCTTTTAGCTTACTAGCAAGCCCCAGGGACCTTCCCAGTACTGGGATTGTAGGTGCACACCACATTGAGCTTTTCATGTGGCTTCTGGGGTTTGAACTCAGATCTTGTTCTTGCACATTAAGCACTTTACTGATTTTAGTTTTCCTCTCAGCCCTGATTTATGATTTTTGATGGTATGAATTGTGACTTTTGTAAAATAGTCTTTTTTTTAATCTGCTCTCCATAGCACTGAAAAGAGGAAACGGATGTTATCTGGCTCAGAGCTGACTGAAGATTATCCTAAGGAAAATGATTCATCATCGTAAGTTACTTTAAGAGCCTTTGCAGCACCTGAGCAGTGTTTCTCACATCAATTGTTAAACATGTAGTAAAAATTTGCAGCAATTCCCAGTTTGTGATAATTTCCTTTAAAGTGTTTTGGTGACAGTAGAGCCTTGCTCTGGTCTTCCATTGCACAGTTCCTCTTTACCTTGTGTCCCAGCACTGAGAGGAACATGGAGCCAAAGAACTTAAAATACGTACTTGTTTTTTTTTTTTTTTTGCCAGTTTTGCTGTTTATTTTTGTTTTTGAGACAAGGTCTTGATGGGTATGTACTGGCCTTGAACTCATCAGCCTCCTGTTTACTGAGATTACAAGTGTATATCACTATGTCCCGCTGAACAAATGTTTCTTGTTGGGCCACTGTGTTAGTGTGAACCTTCCTCTCTTTCTTTCTGTTAAGTGAATGAAAGACATGAAGATTCTTTTTCCTACTTCAAAATTAATTTGTTGAAGACCTTATCCCAAAGTTTATTTTAGAGCTTGGACTTTTATGGGGTAGTTAGGTAAGGTTAAATGAGGTTTTAATGATCCAGAAGGACTGAGACTAGGGATGTCCAAACTGGCCATATGATGGCATTCTGAGAAGGCAGCCCATCCATAAGCCATGAGGAGTCTCACAAGAAACTGAATTTGTTTACACCATGATCCTGTATTTGACAGAATCCACACTGAGAAAATCAGTTGGTGTTTGTTACAGTCTATGGTGTTTTGTTATGGCAGTCCAAGTAGGCTGATACAGACTGTTAGGTTTTCTTTTGATTTACTTTCCAGAGACAATGTTAGATTTCTGGAACTGTCCCAAATATCATTGTAAACTTGATCTAAAATTAATCAATAATTATTCCTTCATAGTTCAGGTTGTCACACTTAGTGTCAAATACCTTTATCCACTGACTCATCTCTGGCTTATTTACTATCTTTTCTATGTTGTAAGCATTTTGCTAAAATCATTTGCAACCAAATGAAGAATTGGTTTCAAAAGAGGGAGCTAGATCAAAGCTCAACACCAATGTCTGCTATTGGCCAGTTAGGATACAGTAGCAGTAACAATATCTGAACTTTGATGAGGAGAAATCCATACTATAGATTCTATCTCTGCCACTACACCTGTTTTAATTGGATCTCTGGTGAAAGAATAACTAAGAACAGAGATTGGCTAACAAGTTATCCTTCTGATTGTAGGGTCTTTTCTGGGTGTTTCTCCAGTGAAAAATAGCATGTGAAACAAACTTTGTCTTTTATCACACTTATCCATCTATTTCCTCTGTACATCATCATCATTTCTTCCTCATCTATCAACACCTGGTCATTCATCTAAACCCTTTGCTGCCAGCTAGTTTGTAGTTGTGACCTTCTTTCTTTACCCACACCACAAAAGCCAGCGGTGAGATAGCTCTCCTTAGAACTCCTCCCCTCACTGTTGTCTCTTTAACACAGTTCATTTCTACTTTGTACCAGTGTCTGCACTGTGTCCAGGCTTATTACTACTTTTTTAGCTAGTCATAGAGAATCGTTGGCCCAATCTTTTACTTAATTCCAGCTATAGTAGGTTGCTGTTGTGCCCTTTGACCTTAAGATTTTATGGTGTGATAGTGCCAGTTCTTGATGCTCCTGGTAACATAGTCCCTTAATGATTCATAATCATATACTCATTCTTTTTGAGGGCCTTTTAGTCTGACAAGAGTAGTGTGCCATACTTTACAGATAATTTAGAATTTTCTCTTGCAGACACAATGATGTTGCTCTACAATCCTAAGGTTCCTGCTACATTCCTCTGATCTTGGCTGAGACCTGTCTTCTCTATTGAACAAATCAATACTCAAAGTAACAACAAGCCACTTATAGTCTTCATGGTTATATCTTACCTCACATCCCTGTAGAACTTACTTGTTACTGTGTAACACATTATTCCATATAGTAGCTTTAAATTCTAGTTTAAAAAATATTGCTGCACAGCCATGGTGGCACACACCTTTAATCCTAGCACTTAAGGGGTAGAGTTAGGTGGAGTTCAAGGCCAGTCTGATCTATAGTGAGTCCTAGGACAACAGAGCTACAAAGAGCTTTGCTCAAAACAAACAAAACAAAAAAATCAACAAAAAGTACTGCTTATGAAGTATAGTCATTTGTGTACTTCAGCTTATCTGACCTTGGCTTAACCATTTACCCCTAGATCCTTTGCTTTTTCCCATGAATCTGTGGTCAGTCAGTGGCTGATCCTAGAGTTGCTATCAGTTGAGGGTAACTAGACTATGTGTCTCCCACCATCTGGCAAGCTAGCCTAGAATTATTCCTATAGCATTGGCAGGATTCCAAAGAACTGGAAATCTGAAAGACAATTTTAGACTTTCAATCAAAACTTACCATCACTTATTTTAGGAAAAGAAAATTAGTTACAGGGTGAAACTCATTAAAAGATGGAGGGAGGGAGACACAAAGTTTCCCAGCCTGGACTTAAATTCACTATGTCAACCAGGCTGCCCTTGAACTCAGAGATCTAGCTGCCTCCTCCTCCTCTTGAGTGCTGGGATTAAAGTCATGCACCATAAACTACTGGTTTAGCTGTACTTCCTAATGAGAGGCTGTAGACTGAAGATGTAAAGGAAAGGACACAAAAATGGAGTCAGAGGGAATATAGACAGAGAACAGCATTGTCTGCTGTAAGCTTAATTTATGATGATTTTCCTAAATTAGTCATTTCAATAAAAACTTGGAGATATTATTTTTGTAAACATTCTGCTTTTAGCACTTGGAAATAATAGGGTGGAATTGTGCCTGATTTGATTGCACATGGCTTTAATCCAAGCCTACAAGAGGCAGAGGCAGGTGGATTTCTGTGAATTTAAGGCCAGTCTGATCTACACAGCTACTTCTGGGACAACCAGGACTACATAGGGAGACCCTATGTAAAAAGCAAAAAGATATCTTTTTTTTTCCCCAGGAGGCCATGTTGAGTTTATTGGGGACCGAGTTGGGGAGGGGGAAGAGAGAAAAGAGAGGGAGGGAGGAGGGGTAGGAGAGAGTGCAAAAAGATATCTTAACTTTGAATTCATGAACTTAAAACACTACAAGCTGAAACGTTTATATTTTCTAAGTAGCATTTTAAGTTGCATATGACATAGAAACCTTTTGGATTTTATATTTGAAAACTGCAAAGCATCACCACTGAATAGTTTATGTCTTTTTTTGTGTGTCATGTAAATAATTTTAAATGGTGTGTGTGTGTGAGAGAAAGAGAGTGTCTGTGTGTGCTGCTCACCATGTGCCTACCGCAGCTTACCTGTGGAGGTCACAGGACAGCTTTCAGGAGTTGGTTCTCTACTTTCACCATGGTATTTGGCATCATACTTGGATGACCAGTATCATCATTCATGGCAAGCACTTTTACTTAAATGAGCTGTCAGAATAGCTTCTCATCTTGCTTTTGGTCAAGAAAAATCTGTATCATCTTACTGTCTCTGATTATTTGATTTTTTTTAAAAAGAAAACATTCCTTTACATTTTGCTTAATTTGCTAGAGTCATAGATTATATTGGTTCTTGACTTAATGAAAGGTTAGTTTCATAGTTCTTATTTCACTAAGAATTAATATCCTTATACATTAACTATATTGATTTTAAATTGTTAACTGTAGGAACAATAAAGCTATGACAGACCCTTCAAGAAAATATTTAACGAGCAGTAGAGAAAAGCAGCTGAGTTTGAAACAGGCAGAAGAAAATCGAACATCAGGTAAGTTTTAGTCTATAATTAAGATCTTATTTGTTTGTATGATAGACTATATTAAATTAGTTTGTGACTATTCAGTGTTCAGGAATAATGGATAATTTAGTGTTAGTTATTAGTCACTAACTTGTACCCAATGACAAGAGTATTTTAAAGAGGGCTGACAAGATGACTCAATGGGTAAGAGTACTTGCCACCAAGCCTGGAGATCTGAATTTGATCTTAGTGACCCATGTGGTAGAGGAAGAAAACTCACTTTGAAAAATTATCCTCTGACTTCCACTTGTGTGCTGTGACACACTCATACACACACACACACAAAGAAGAAAAGTATCCAGGCATAATGGTACCCCTCTAAAATCCCAGCACTCAATAAGTAAAAACAGGAGAATCAGGGTTCAATGCTAACCTTGGCTACATAGTGATTTTTTTTTTTTTTTTTTTTAAAAACTTCATTTATTTATTTATTTATTTATTTATTTATTTATTTATTTATTTGCCTTGGTGTTTGCCTGGAACTGGAACTACAGACAGTTGTGAGCTGCCATGTGGGTGCTGGGAATCGAACCTGGGTCCTTTTGGAAGAGCAGAGGGTGCTCTTAACCGCTGAGCCATCTCTCCAGCCCCCTACATAGTGATTTTGACACCAGCTGGGGATACATGAGACTGTCTCTCAAAAAATAAAAACAGGCATCATGGTGACTCACAGCTTTAATTCCAGCACTGGAATCAAAGACACTGAGGTGGCTTTATCTGAGTTTGAGGTCATCCTGAGCTACATTATAGAATGTAGGCCCAGCCAAGGTTGGAGAGAGAGAAAGAGAGATATCTTTAAAAATCTAGAATTTAACCAGTATGATACATGCCTTTAATACCAACATTCAGGAGGATAGGAGGATCTCTTTGACTTCCAGGACAGCTAATGCTACAGAGAGAGACCCTGTCTCAATACAAACAAACAAACAAACAAACAAAAAACAGAATTTACCTTCTTTTTTCTCTTATTTCAGCGTATAGCTTTAATCTTTTAATGTTAAAGTACCAAGACTAGAAGTTATAATAGTTGAGATTAAGGTTCATCAGTGTTGCTCTTAATACTGAGATTTCTGCAGGAAGAAGCATAACTAGTATAAGCCTTATTTCTGAAATACTAACACTTAGGGCACATTAATAGCATCTGTTATTTTAAGACCATATTAATAGCACTTGTTTGTTTTAAGCAATTATAACTAACCAGCAATAAGCAAACAGAAATAGTAAGTACATACTAAGCCATCTCACTAGTATGCAGATTGCTGTTGTCTTTAATAAATGGTAAAATTATATGTATGCTGAAAAGTTGTTTCTAAAATAAATTTATGATTTACTATCAATAATTGTTTATTTACCTATGGTTTTGAAAAATTGGCTGTAGTAAATGGGACATTTTAAAAACCTCTGGTATGTAAGACACAGAAAGCTAAGGTGTAGAAATGAGTTAGACTAAACTCTGGGCCATGCACAAAGAGCACACGAGTGTAAGGAGGCAGCTCTTGGACAGAAGAGGTGATTGAGAGAGGGATTGGGGATAAAGTGACCAGTATATGCATGTATAAAACTGTCAAAGAGTAAAGTAGAGGGAAAGGGATTAGAAGCTAGAAAAGGACTTTGAAAACTCTGAAGGCAGAGGAACACTGCTTTTGGAACCTTCCCACAGTGTTGATCTTTTCAATGGACATGTATTAAGAGTAGAGTTAAATACAAACATCTGATTGTGAAATATTATTATTAATTTGAGTGGTTAAATTGGGCATTAAGGTTTTTTGGTGTTTTTGTGTGTGTTTTATAGGGCTTTTGCCTTTGCAGTCATCAACGTTTTATGGGAGCAGAGCAGGATCCAAGGACTACTCTTCGGGTGGCACTAACCTAGACAGGTAATAATTAGTTATAGAGTTCTGAGTGTAAACATTGAAGAGCTCTCCCTCTTCACAATCTTGAGTGAGGAAACTGGCTATTCTTTATACTCTTGCTAATGCTCTGGTTTAAGCATAGCAGAATCAATTCCAATCATAACGTCATGACACTTTAGTTAGAAAGTACTTTAGAAATATTTTAGCTTTGTTTTGAAATGTATCCAACAATGAATAAACTGAGATCTGGAAAGATTTGTACCAATGCTACTCATGTTGACTAACATTATTTGAGTCTTTTGACCACTTTTGAGCATTTTCTGTCCTATCAAGTATGAGCATATAGGCATTTTTACGTTGCTTTTGTTTCCTATACAATTATTATGCTAACTTCCAAAAATTAACAGATTTTTTTAAAATATTAAAATTACATATCTATTATTGGGAAAGTTTTTCAGAAATATAATTTTTAGCTAGGTGCAATAGTGCATGTCTGTAACCCCAGGAGACAGAGAGAAAGTAGAAGTAACACACAAATTCAAGACTAATCTGGTCTACAATATGAGTTACAGATCAGCTATGGCCACATAACAAGACTCTTTAAAAGTGTGGTGTGGGGCTGGAGCAATCACTTAGTGTTTAAGAATACATACTGATCTTTAAAAAGGCCAAGGTTTGTGCTGGAGAGATGGCTCGGCAGTTGAGAGCATGGACTGTTCTTCCAGAGGACCTGAGTTTGATTCCTAGCATCCACATGGCAGCTAACAGCTGTCTGTCATTCTAAGATCTGACACCCTTACACAGTTATACATGCAGGCAAAACACCAATTCACATTAAAAAAAAAAAAAAAAAAGCCAAAGTTCATTTCCCAGCACCCAAATGGTGGTTTTCAACCATCTATAACTTCAGTTTCAGGAAATCTTCAGTTTCAGGAAATCTAACACCCTCTTCTGACATTCATGAGCACCAAGTGCACACACACATAAGTGTGTGTGTGTATATGTGTGTGTGTGTGTGTGTTGCATTCCAGAACATTAGACTCTATATGAAGCTGGTATCTAGAAAAGCTGTATTTAATCCATGGCGGAACTACAACTTTGAGACCTTCTGGTCTAAAAAGCAAGTTCTGAGACAGCCAAGAACTACATGAAGAAGCCCTGTCGTGAAAATCAACAAGACAAAAAGATCCACATGGGTGCAATAGTACTTTAAAGCTACCAGAAAGAAAATAAATAAGATATAAAAATAAAGCAGGTTGATATTTGCAACAAGAAAGAATAGAATTAGATGTAACAGAGTAAAGAACAAAAAATTTTATACACAAGTAAATTATAATCCAGGAATATATACAAAGAATGTTATTTTTATCTACAATGATAACCCACATCTGCAACCTAAGCACCCTGTATGCAGAGGTAGGCAGATTTCAGTGAGTTCAAGGCCAGCCTGGTCTATGTAGAGAGTTTGAGCCAGTCAGGGATTCATAGTGAGACTCTGTCTCAAAAGAAAGAAAAAAGCATAATAGAACATAAGAATATAAAAGACCTAATTAAAAATACAATATAAAAAGGTTTTTAAGTATAATTAGGAATGCAAGTTAAAATAACAGCTTAATCACATGCTACCATACTGATAAATTAGTGCTTATGAGGAGATGTAAATTCATTCAGGGAAGTAAAAATTGGTTTAACTTTTGGAAAATAATCAGAATATATAGAAAAATTAAGAGTATTTCTGCTTCCAAACAAGCACTTAACACTTTTCTTTAAAAAAAAAATAAAGAAAATTTTTCTCTGATGTGATTTAAAGTGGTGAAGAGTATACCACCTGAATTTGTCCAAAACTAGGTAAACAGTTGTGACATGTATAAAGTGTATGAAAATAAATTAAAAAGTGAAAGTGTATAGCCTTTCTCATACTATTAGCTTGAATTATGTAGTTTGTAGCCAAATATGCAAACCTCTTAAGCTTTCTGTTTTGCTTGTGTTTTTCTTTATTGGCAGTTACTGGATAAATATAAGGCATATTCACAAGGCTCTGGTCTTAAGTTTTCTGTATTGAAACTTATGAGTTTTTCTTATAAGTGACTATTATTACTAATATTTCTCTTAAATATTAGACTTTTTTTTCCCTAAACATTGATTTTTCTGAACCTGCTAGAGAGAAAAGCTAGTAATGAAATTTTTATTCTCTTTTTGGTTTGTGTTTAGGAGTAATGTTTCAAGCCAGACACCTTCTGCCAAAAGAAGCTTGGGGTTTCTTCCTCAGCCAGCTCCTCTATCTGTTAAAAAGCTGAGGTGTAACCAGGACTACACAGGCTGGAACAAACCTAGAGTGCCCCTTTCCTCTCATCAGCAGCAGCTGCAGGGGTTGGTAAACTTGCTTTCTTACAGAGTGATTTAGCTGCTGAGTATTAATATGTAATTTGTTGTACATATTAATATAGGAAATTATTCATATTATAGTTGTAAAATATTTAGAAATTGAGTCACTTATTAAAGATTTATTATAGCTGTAAACAATAAGTCCATTATTTGGTCTCCAAAGAGTTTTCAGACCTTGACAATGTGTGTTTCTATCCTCTAATATCACTTAAAGAAAAAATAGTATTCTTCAACTCCATAGATTTTGGTCTGCTTTTCAGGTACTTTGAACATTTTTTTTATATTCTCCCAACATAAGAATGAAATCGGTCTGGAGAGATGGCTCAGAGGTTAAGAGCACTGACTGTTCTTCCTAGAGGTCCTGAGTTCAATTCCCAGCAACCACATGGTGGCTCACAACCATCTATAATGACATCTGGTGCTCTCTTCTGTATACATAATAAATAAATCAAAAAAAAAAGTATGAAATCATGGTGGCCGAACTAATAGTGGGTGCTGGCCCCTTTTGTGCTTTGAGGTTGGATTTTGTATAGTCAAGGATGACCTCAGGCTCCTGATGCTCCTGTTTTCAACTCTCAAGTGCTAGGATGATAGGTATTGTAAGGATTTCCAAAGCTTGCATGTAACAGTGTCAGTCATGCCCCTGGGTGTGGCGATGCAAACATGGGCCCACCCACCCTTTTTAAAGAAAGGGCTCACACAAGCCCCCCCTTCTCCTTCTTCTCTCTCTGCTCCCTTCTGCTCCTATCTCTGCTCCCTGCTGTAATAAACTCTAGTGTGGTACTCTCGGTGTTCAGATTCCATTCACGAGACACGTGCAAAAAACTAACATTGGTGCCATGCTGGGGGGGGGGGGCGAAGCATGCATAAAAGCACGTGCAAAAGACTAACAGATATGAACCATAACATTTGATTATTCTTATAATACTTAATAGATTTCTTTTAGGATGAGTTCTTGACAGAATTGTTAGCACTAAGGCAAGGAACTGGATCTAGGTCCTCTAGAAGAGCACTGCTTTTAAGCACTGAGTGTTCTTTTCAACCCCAGATAACATTCTTTTTTTTTTCCCCTTGGTATTTCAAGACGAATTTCTCTGGCTGTCCTTCCTGGAACTCACTCTGTAGTCCAGGATGGCCTTGAACTCAGAGATCCCTCGTCTCTGCTTCTCATTTCCTGAGATTAAAGGCATGCAGCAGACAACATTCTTAAGATGCACCCCCCCTTTTGAGGTCCCCTCTCTCCTATTGATCTTTGTCTCCTTTTCCTATTGTCTTCTTGTATGTATTTTATTGTTTTGGTCTGTGCTACTCTGTTGACAACCTTATGAGTTGCCCATTTGACACTCCAGGTTCCTCCAGTGTTTCTTTTATTCCTGCCTAATGTACATACAGAGATATGTACAGGGATTATGCAGGAATAAAAGAAACACTGGAGGAAATACAGAGATTTACATATAACATAAATCTAGAGATCTGTATCTCTAGAAATAAATCTTTCTCTTTTCAGAACTCTTTCAGGAATTGCGAATTTTAGGTTGTATCACTACTCACATATCTCAAAATTTTTAAGTGGTGGAGCACATCTGAAAAGAAACTGATGCAGACTAGAGGATAATAGGCTACCTAATTCTCTTGTTAGTAGTCACAGATACTCTAAAGCAGGCACACATACAACACAGAGAAAAGTGCAAAGAAACACAGCCTATGCTTCAGCTCTGCTAGGAGTCAATGTTTAATACATGCCTAAGTGTATAGGCAAATCCATTTTCTACAGCCTTCCAATTTTCCATTGCCTAAACCTATGGATGCTGAGAGTTGAGACAAGAGGTTTAAGATATTATATGAAAACTAATATGTAGGAGGGATGATGAAACACTAGAAAAAGAAAAAGTCACTTCCAGAAAGTTCAGGTATCAAGATAAGGCTTCTGCTAAAGGGAATAGGAAGCCAGCCATGCTAGTTTCTCTTCCTCCTTTCCCACTGTCCCCACTACTGTGGTGGTGCATTGAAGAGACTTCTCCCTACTACAGTAACAAAGGAGGGCACGAAATCCTGCCTACATCCAAAACTGGAATATAAGAAAGAAGGCCACTTCCCTACACAGTGGTCGTAAGGAAAACAGGAAATATTAAAATATTTCAACTGATAAGGATTCTCTCAAAAACAGCCATGAACTTAACTGAACTAGTGGTTTATTGTCAGTAAACTTGAACTAGAATTAAACATTCTTGAACAAGGCTTTGGAAATATTGCAAAAGGTATGTACCATGAGTCTAGAATTTAGAGTATAGTAAAAATCAAAGATTCTGTTTTATTTATAAATAAACTACTAATATGTAGGTAGATCAGTAGAAAAGAAGAGAAAATTCTAAAATTCTAATTTATTTCTCATTGAATAAAGAAGTACTTTTAAAATTAAAATAGCCAATTTTGAAAAATACTCATTTTTAAATGTATTCAAGAATAAATTCTAATAGAATCAGAAACCTGTTGTAAAATATTTTAAGTCTGGGCTAAAGAAATGGTTCAATCATTATAAGCAATTGCTGCTCTTGCAGAGAACCTGAATTCAGTTCCCAAACCTTAATCGGCTCCCTTACAACTGTAACTCAAGCTTCAGGGAATCCAATATCCTCCAAAGGGTACTTGCACTTGAGTACACATACCCAAACATAGACACATATGTATGTGAAATTAAAAATAAAACTTTAAGTGTTTAAATTCTTCACATACCGGATGTTAGGGGTAATTTCTCTATAACGTTTATGTAGGGAAAGCTTTTATAAACTTGGTTCAAAATAAAGATTCAATATAAGAGTGATAAATTTGTAATAGTAAATTTTGCATAGGCAGATACAAAGAAAAGGCCCATGAAATATTGGAAGCAAAGTTTTACTGCATCTGACTAAAGGGATGGTATTTTTATTGTACAAAGAACATAAAGTAAAGGGAGAAGAAGGTAATAATATAAAATGGTGGGAAATGGCTCATTTTAAGTTTGTATTGTTAGCTAATAATACAGTTGTTCCTACAGCATTTTCTCCAGATCAGCAGTAGCAGCAGCTAATGACATGTTCTAAATGATGTTTCCCTGCAAATCAGTTTTCAATCCCTACTGAATAATAAGCTGAGTTTAATTTAACAAGCCCTCCTGGTGGTTTTCATGCAAAGTGGAGAAACTTTTATGCATGTTGAACATACTTCAAATACTTCTTTCCTTTCCAGATTCTCCAACTTGGGAAATACATGCTATATGAATGCTATCTTACAATCTCTGTTTTCACTCCAGTCATTTGCAAATGATTTGCTTAAACAAAGTATCCCATGGAAGAAAATTCCATTCAATGCACTTATCAGGTAATGTTAATATATTTGCTGAATAACCTTAGTGATTTTTAAATACTAAGGCTTAGGGCAGTTACATTTTTATGTGTTTTTGTTTGTAATTATTTTTTAAAATATGCCACCCAATGTTTTTAAAATATGCTAACCTGTCTCTTTCATTTATCAGACGTTTTGCAAACCTGCTAATTAAAAAAGATATTTCTAATTCAGAGACCAAAAAAGAGCTACTCAAGAAGGTTAAAAATGCTATTTCAGCTACTGCAGAGAGATTCTCTGGCTATGTGCAAAATGTGAGTATTTTAAATGTTTTAGATATGGAAAACTGAACTTACTTTTTGATCTGTTTTATTTTAAAATGTTAGTTGTGTGACACCTGAGGTGCTCAGGCTGGTCAAGGACTGTCTTCCCTTCACAAGAGGAGAGATTACAGGCTTATTCCAGCATGTCTTGTTTTAGATTACTTAGTTTATAGATGTAGGTTGCCAGTGAAAAATGACTGAAAAATTTGCCCATTTTAAATAGAGTCTTTTGTTTCTTTATGGTAATACAATTGAATAGTTAAGAATTTCAACTCCAGAGACTGAAAGGTGGCTCAGCAGTTAAGAGTGCACTTGCTGCTCTTAAAGTGTACCCAAATTTTGTTTCCAGCACCCATGCCTGTAATTCTAGCTCCAGGGAATCTAACATCTCTGGCCGTAAGTGCTTGCATTGCATTCACATGCACATAACCCCTGTGAAATACACATACTAAATCTTACACACACACACACATACACACAAAAACTATTAGTTGTTTTACTCACAGTTTTTCTTTTTAGTCAGGTTGGTTTAGTCTGGAAGAAGGATTTAATGTATGTAATTTACTTGTTTTCTTGTTACTGTTTGGTGCTGGGTTTTAAACCATAGGATTCAAATAAGCTAGGCAATTAGTTACTCTTCTACTGAACTCTAAATCTCAACTTGTTTATTCAAAAGCTGTAAGTATTTCAAATTCTTATCAGAATAAGACTGATCCTGGTCAGGTATCTTTTGGCTTCTAGTTGCCTTAGTTGTATAACTCAGTTTGATAAGCTATCATGACAAGAAACTATTTGCTCTGATGACAGATATTATCATCTTTTTAGGATGCTCATGAATTTTTAAGCCAGTGTTTAGATCAGCTGAAGGAGGATATGGAAAAACTAAATAAAACTTGGAAGACAGAACCTATCCTTGGAGAAGAAAATTCACCAGATGCTTCAGCCACTAAAGTGTTCACTTGCCCTGTGATTACAAACTTGGAGTTTGAGGTCCAGCACTCCATTATCTGTAAAGCGTACGTAATTTCTAAGCAAACTTTTCACCCTTTTTAATCCTTTGTGGCAAGTGACTAAAACTTTGCTTGTCACATACTAAAACCTTATTTATTTATTTATTTATCTATCTATCTATTTATTTATTTATTTCTCATGGGAAAAATACAAACCCACATATTCTGCCAAAACTTTTTCTGTCTTTCAATTCTTTTGGGTTTGGATTTTTGAAACAGAATCTTACTGTATAGCCCAGGCTGACCTAGAACTTGGCATCTTTCTGGCAGCTTCCCAAGACTGAGACTTACCACACCTGTCTTTGTTTTCTTTTTATTTTATTTCATTCATTATTGGCGGAGGTGGGCTGGGCGGACGACAGGTTACTAGGCTAGTTGTTTGTTTGTTTGTTTGTTTGTTTTGGTTTTTTGAGACAGGGTTTCTCTGTATAACAGTCCTGGCTGTCCTGGAACTATTTTGTGGACAAGATTGGCCTCAAATTTGGAGATTTCATCACACCAGGCTTGATTATTAGGCTTTTTTTGCAGCAAACTCTTTTACCCAACTAACCCATCTTTCTGGTTCCTTGGTCTGTCTTTTTATAACAATATTTGATAAGGTAATAGCTAAAGATACTTGAAATAGTTTTGATACACTTTTATTGCTCGTCTTATAAGACAGTGTCTCCGGGCTGGAGAGATGGCTCAGCATTGTTCTTCCGGAGGACCTGAGTTCAATTCCCAGCATCCACATGGCAGCTCACAACTGTCTGTAATTCCAAGATCTGACACCTTTACACAGTTATACATGCAGGCAAAGCACCAATTCACAGAACATAAAAAAAAAAAAAAAAGGACAGTGTCTCACTTTGTAGACCAGGCTGGCCTTGAACTTACAGATCTGCCTGCCTCTGTTTGCAAGCCCTGAGATTAAAGGCATGCATCATCACATTCAGCTGTGATACACCTTTGTTCTAACTCAATAGTTAATTGATTAGTGGGTTGCTTTTTGTTTGTTGTTTTTTTTTTTTTTTTTTTAGTTTTTTTTTTTTGTGCATTACTGTTTTGCCTATATGTAGGTCTGTGTGAGGATGTTGGATCCACTGGAACCTAAGTTACAAACAAATGAGCTACCATGGAGGTCCTTTGGAAGAACCGCTGGAGCTTTTAACCTCTTGAGCCATCTCTCCAGCCCTGTTCCATTTTTTTGAGACAGAATCTATGTTGTCCTGGCTGGCTGGAGTTTGCTATGTACTTATCATGCTGGCCTCAAACTCACACACACACACACACACACACACATTCCTGCTTCTGCCTCCTGGGTGTTGGGATTAAAGTGTGCACCATACCTGGCTTTTTTGTGGGGTAGGGGGCAGGATTTTACTGTGATGTTTATGTTAGCCTCAAACTTGTGATCCTCTGTCTCTGCCTCTTAGGTCCTAGAGTTACAGGTGTGAGCCACCACAATTGGATGAAATAGTTTTTGTTTGAGTGGTTTTTAATTATTTTGTTTGAGGTTTATTTATTTTATCTGCATGTATGTATATGCAGAGATCAGAAAAGGGTATCATATTTCCTAGAATTAGAGTTATGTATGGTTGTGAGTCACTGTGAGTTTCAAAGAACCTGAGTTCTTTGTAAGAACTGAGCTCAGTCTTCGGCCATTAGAAACAATATTTTTTTTAAGGTAATGTTTGACCAATGTTCTTCATTTGTCTTTTCGGTACTTTTAATATTATTTAACTTTAGCCACAGTTGCTTTCTGCCACTATTAAAGACCATGGTTATAAGAATATATCATACTAAGTGCCTCTCACAAGCAGGATTCTAAGGTGATCTTTGCCTTCTTTGCCTTTGTATAATTTCATATCCTTTGAGTGTTTATAAACTTCATGGTGACTGAGTGAGTGGTCACTCTTTGGGATGAGACTTTTATCTGACTATAGACGTTTGCTAGTATAGTCAAGACTACTAATTTTACTCTTGAATAATTATTATCTTTTACAAAAGATAGTCTATATGGCCTAGAGCAAATCATACTCGCCCTTTAAATCTGGATCTAGAATCAGGACATTTTAGTAGAAGTCAGAAAGATGTGCTTCTATATGGAAGAAAATTATTAAGATTTTATTATACAGACTGGACAGAGGGCTCAGAGGTTAAGAGCACTGGATGTTCTTCCAGAGGACCTGAGTTCAATTCCCAGCAACCACATGGTAGCTCACAAGTATCTATGAGAGCTAGTGCCCTCTTCTGGCATGCAACACTGTATATATAATAAATAAAATCTTTAAAAAAAGATTGTATTATGCTACTCATGTATGTTGGATCATAAGTTCTATAGGGGAAGAGAGTATCAAGTATAGTTTTTTTATATGAATACATTTTTATATATGTCTATGTATTTGCAAGTATATGTTTTTATAGTCCCAGTTTCTACACTAATCTCCTCTCATTCTTACAGATGTGGAGAGACTATTCCCAAAAGAGAGCAGTTTAATGACCTCTCCATTGACCTTCCTCGGAGGAAAAAACCTCTTCCTCCTCGTTCAATTCAAGATTCTCTTGATCTTTTCTTTAGGGTAATATCTTTAATATATTTATATAACTCAGTTTTATATTTTATAGATAATTGTGTTTGAAGTTAAGGTTTCTTCAAGGCAGAGTTTTGCAGAGAAAACCAATGAAAGTACTTATAAATATTTATATAAATTTTGATAATGTTGACTAAAACTACTGAAGAAGAAAACCGACTTCCTAGATAGATTGAATGTTTAGCTAAGTGGTGATTGTTTTAATATAAATTAAACTTGGAGATGCAATATGAGTTGTTATGAGAGCTGAGGAATGAAAAGATACTCTTAGGTATGTGTCATAGTAGAAACAAGAAGGGGGAATCAGGTTTATTCAAAGCTGTTGATATAAATGTGTGTGTGTGAGAAAGAGAGATTGAGATTGATTCAGAATGTTTCTGGAGTAAGTTGGTCTTATTGTGTGACAGACCTTGGAACTGGTAGAAATTTGCTAAGATTCTTCTTCATCTAGATTGATGGTCCTTGTTTTGTTGTAGTAAATTGGCAAGGTTTTCTTCCTATTGCTTTTAATAAAAATTCTGCTCTTTAAGTGATGACTATTGCGTCAACAGATAGCTGCTCTGTCTCTGTTGTTTTGCTCATCTCTATTGTTCTTATTATTATCGTACACTGAAGATTTTCCTGTGTATCTTTATCCTCCCTTTTTAAGGATTTCTTGTTTCAGTTTTCTCTAGGTAATGATATCCACCCCAAACTTTGGTCCTTTTAGAGCAGTTGTTCTTAGTGGGCTGTCACCAGAAGATTGAGTTCCATTGTAAGAAAGGGGTAGAGTTACACCTAACAGACCAGGAACTCCGCCTAACCTGAAGGTGATCTTATCTCTGCTATAGCCAACTGTTAAAATCTGGATATACTCTTGGCAGCGGTTCTTGTGTCTCCATGGGGAAAAATTGAGATCTGCTTCGTTAGAGTCTAGTTATTATCATAAATTGAGATTATTTCTTGGTTTAGGAGGAATTAGGAATTCTGAAAATAGGAGACATGGTATCATAAATAACTATTTTAAAGATTAGGTCTTAATTTGGTAATTCTGTGGTTCCAAACACAGCATTTAAACTGGTTCAGAGTTGTCATTCTATTGAACTAGTGAGACTAAAGATTATTGGCATTTAGTGGGTTAATGCTAATTCAACTTCATCCTTATTTTTTCTCTTATCTTTTTATAGGCAGAAGAACTTGAATATTCCTGTGAAAAGTGTGGTGGAAAATGTGCTCTTGTCCGACACAAATTTAACAGGCTGCCCAGGTAAATTTGACTGTACTTCTAAAAAAACAATCCCTAAGCCATTGGAAATATAGTTTAAGAATACACAATGTTTTTCTACTATACATAGGGCCCTGGGTTTGATCCCTAAACTCAATAAATAAGCAAACAAACTTAACATTATGAATTTATAAAGATCAGTAAAGCTTGTGTAGAAAAGGAAGAGGGACTGGAGAGATAGTTCAGTGATTTTGAGCATTGATTACACTCTTGCAGAGGACACAGGTTCATTTCCCAGCACCCTTTAGTCACTTACTATGATCTATAACTTCAGAGGACTGAGGCCTAGATGAAATACATGCAGGCAAAACACCCATACACAAAAAAAATTAAAAAGAGAAAGAGAATTCTGAATACTTTGAGTCTCAGGAATATGACAAAAAGAGGCTGCAGTTGGTAACACTGGTTCTGGAGTTTTGTTTTAGTAATACTGTAACAGTTATATATTGTGAGGATCCCTTATAAATTGCTTGAGCCACGAGTGTCTTGTATTTTGTATATTTACATATATTTAATGATATCTCAGAGTGGTGATGTGTGCAGGTCTAAGTACTAAAGCTCATTTACATTTTGCTTAGTCTAAAGATAATTGTATATAGTATTTTTAGTTTCCCTGCTTTTGCCTGCATCTTGTCACATAAAATAGCTATAGAATTTTTCACTGTGGAATTATGTAGTAAATTCTCTAGTTTCAGGTTTAGGGGCATATTCAATTTGAATTTGTGCTTTAGGGATGTTTTTTGCTATAGTTCCCCTCCTCTTACCTAGCAGGAAACATGTGCTGCAGGCACAATATGCACATAAGAGGGCCAACCTATTGCATTGCCCATTCTTTTTTTAAAGGATCTTATTTCTTATAATCACAGATTAATTTTCTGCCTTGGATGAAATTTACATTGTATTAGTACTACACATAAGACAAAGCTAGTTGCAGAAATTATGATGTGGTTATGAAATAGCTTTTAGTGCTTCCCAGGATTAGATGTCTGTGCCACAAACAAGAAGGTTATTAACATTAAATATTTATGTGGCATTCTGCCTGCACCAGAGAGCTTTACTTTCTTTTATTAGCTTCAATTTTCTGTAAATGTAATTTTTTTTTTTAATCTAGACCCCAGAGAAAAGTTCTTTTACATTCTGTAATTCATTCCCTTCTAGAAAATAAGTTTTAAGAGAAATTACAGCAGTCTTATTTTTTATGCTTGTTTATTTTTAGGAGACTGTATTTATGAATATTATGAGGCAATAGGGAGGGAAGAAGAAATTTGAAGACAGATTGGTTCCTGCTATCTATCACTAACTGTATGCAGTTGAAAATACTAAAGTAGTTCTGGAGAGATGGCTCAGCAGCTAAGAACACTGGCTGTTCTTCCTGTCTGGGTTCAATTCCCAGCACCCACTTTTGTTGTTATTTTTGAGATATGATTTTTATATAGCTCTTCCTGTCCTGGGACTCACAATGTAGAGTAGGCTGCCCTTGAACTCACAGAAATCTTCCTGCCTTTGAGGAGGACTGAGGTTAAAAGCAATGGCTACCATACCCAGCCCACATGGTGGCTTCAGACTGTCTGTAGCTCCATTCTCAGAGGATCTGATTCGCTCTCTCCACCCATCCGTCCCTTCCTCCCTTTATTTTTTTTTTTCATTTATTTTACATGCCAACCACAGTTTCTTCTCCCTCCTCTCTTTTCATTCCCTCCCCATATATCCCTTCTACAATACCCCCTCCCCCATTACACACACACACACACACACACACTCCTTTCAGAAAAGGGCAGGCTTCCCATGGGAGTCAACAACTGATTCCCTTTTCTGACATCTCTAGTACTAGGGATACAAGTGGTGCACAGAACAGAACATGCAAGGAAAATATCCATGCACATAAAATAAAAAATTTCAAATTAATGTAAATAAAATACTAAGAAGAGATCTCCCCCTCAATAATATACTTGTATTAAGTGTTAATTTGTTTTAAACTTGTTACATGAAATAGACGCCTGCGAATCCTAAATACGAATTGTCAGTCTTCCAAACCAGTGTGTACTTTTGTTTTATTTTAGTGCTTATGTGTGTGTGTGTGTGTGTGTTTGGTTTTTGGTTTTGTTTTAAAAAAAGACAGTCTTACCCTATTGCCCAGAGTATCCTGGAACTCATTGTGTAGCTCGGGCTTCAATTTTCAGTAATCCTCTTCCTTTTATTTCCCAAGCGTTGGGACCACAGGTGCGCACCAATAGGTCTAGTTCTAGATCATTTATATCTTTTTGGTCTTTCTGGTGCTGAAATTGAAACCAGGGCCTCTTACAAGCCAGTGGAGTACTATGCCACGAGGACCACCTCCCAGCCCTCTGCTTTTATTATTAAAAGACCTGATAACCGTTATCAAAACTTACTTTTAGTCCGCCTCATCTTTATAAATCAGTAATTTTGATGACCATGTTTTCTTTTTGTTGCTTTTATTTTGGTTCAGTAAATTAGAAAGCCATGAATTTTAGCTTTTTGGAGGGTGGGGGTTGCTGGAGTTCTAGCCCAGGGTCTCATGAATGTAAGGCAAACATTCTACTCATGAGCTATAACCAACGGGTTTTTTTGTTGTTTTGTTGTTTTTAAGTTTTGCCTTGAGATAGGGTCTTTCTAAGTTACTAAGATGGGTCTTGAACTCAATGATTCTTTGCTTTAGCCTTTTGAGTTCTAAGATTCAAGCCCTATTTCACATAAAGAAAAATATAATCAGTAATGTCAACTCTGTGGCTTTTGTGATAGAGGCCTGTGCAGAAAGAGAAGACACATTTTTCTAAGGGGAGACAGTTTTTTTGCCCAAACTAAAGCTTAAATCTGATAAGATTTGAGTTTCAAATTTTGATTAAAAAGGTACCTGTGTTCTATATGAATTAACAGGGTCATGCTCTTGTTCTTCAGGGTCCTCATTCTTCATTTGAAACGATATAGCTTCAATGTGGCTCTCTCACTTAACAACAAGATAGGACAACAAGTCATCATTCCAAGATATCTGACCCTGTCATCTCATTGCACTGAAAATACAAAACCACCCTTTACTCTTGGATGGAGTGCACATATGGCAATGTAAGAGAATGCTTTTTATCTTTACTTTTGAAGTAGATTTTTATATTTCAGAGATTGACCAAATTAGATAACAACTCCCTGGAAAAATGATCATACCCAAAAGTAGATTTCAGTTTTGGAGTTTTAGTATTAAACTGCTGTCTGGTAGAACTAATTAAAGAAAAATGCTTACTCAAAATTCTTCCATATTTAATAGACACCTGTTATAATTCAGTACTTTTTTGAGTGAGTGTTGCTACTCTTTTAGAATACCAAAAAAGAAAAGGAAGACCATTTGGCATACTTGGGAATATAAGTGAAATGTGGTAATCTTAAGAATCACCTGGGCACTAAAAGTGTTCATTTCATTTTAGTGTTCATCTCTATAGATTCTGTTTCAGTAGATCTGAATAGGGCTTGGGAATCAATGTTCTTAAACAAATGCTTCAGCTCTTTTGGACATACAAGTTTGAGAAATCAAATGTCTTACTAGAGCTCCCCCACCAGAAAGATTGATTGTTCTGTAAGTGTGAATTATGCCCAGTGTAAATAACTTCAGAGACTCCCAGAAATGTTTCAGGGAAAAGCCCCATTTGCTTTAGATTTTGCTTTGCCATCATGCGTGCAGGACTTCTGAATGCCATGCTCTATTGCATGTGTGCTCTACTTTTAACCCAATGCTGCAGTTCTTTTTCATACTTGAACTGTAATTTGACAGAATCATAAAGTCCTGGAGCTGTACTAATGAAAAGAATTTTTGGAAATTTGGTCCAAATATTTAATTTCACTGACTACCAAGGAGATTGATTTTCCTGTTAGTAACTAAAAAGGCAGAGTCTAACACATGCCTGTAATTTCAGCCTAAAGCAGAAGGGTACTTCAAGACCAGTTTAGTCTATGTAGAAAGTTTGAGACTACTGTGAGCTACATAATAATACTCTGTCTCCGAAAAAAAACAAGTGTCTTTGCTAAAGTAGAATTAGACATTACAGAAAATAAATGAACATTTTCAAAAATTAATTGATGCAATTTTATAAGATATATTACTCTTTGGATTTATAAATTACATTATGTAACTTTACACTAACGTCCTCTTGGGTCTACTAACAAAGCATGTCCTTAGAAAGTCCTCAGTGTTTGTAACTGTTTTTCTTTCTGCTTTTATTTGAAGAGAATGTTTTTACTTTGTGAAACTGCCCTAGAAAATCTCAATAAGTTGAGAACTATTTTTATTTATTGCTCAAAAATAAGAATGAGATATTTTTATCAAAATTGTTCTTTTCATGTGTGTTGCACTTCATTTGTAAAGCTACTTATTTTAATTATTAAATCAAGGAGAGCCAGAACTTTTTTAAACAGTGATAATTTATTTTCGCTTTGGATTTTTATGGTTAATTATTTTAAAATATTGCTTGCTTTTCGGGAGAGTATAAGAAGAGACTTCTAGTATAGAATAACTTTACCAGTTAAATATCTATCTCTAATGATGTAATTGTATACATTACATATTCTCCAATTTTCTGATAGTTCTAGACCATTGAAAGCCTCTCAAATGGTGAATTCCTGCATCACCAGCCCTTCTACACCTTCAAAGTGAGTTCTATTTCTTATGTACCCAAATTTTATCTTTCTAAGGGTTTGGCTCACCCTAATTTCTAAGGTTACCCACTCCCCTTTTCTTCATCATTTCTTTTTGCATGCCAGTTGCTCACTATTACTCATACTTGGGAATGTTCTTGAGTCTGGCTTAGATATAACCTAGGGCACAAGTTTTAGGAATCAAAAAAGATTCCAGGATTTTTTAATTTCTTAAAAGATTTTGCTAATAGCATTATATTTACCTTTAAACTATTAAGAATTGGCTCTAAGGTTTAAAGAGTTAAAATAACTCCTGTTTAAAGCCCTCTCCCTCATAGACAGGCACAGGACCTTTACCTATTGCAAACTCATCTCCCTGACACTGACAGGAAGAATTCTGAAAGAAAACAGGAAACAAGAAACAAATGGGCACTGGAATGCAGCTGTTTTTCAAATTCTTTATATTTTTTTAAAGACTAAAAGTTGAAAGAGGGAAGCTCACTCTCTTTTATTACTATTTCTCACTTTTTAAAATTGTACTTTCTAAGAGTTCACTGGAAATTCCTGATTAGCCAGAGCTGGAGAGATGGCTCAGAGATTAGGAGCACTGACTGTTCTTCCAGAGGTTCTGAGATCAATTCTCAGCAACCATATGGTGGCTCACAGCCATTTATAATGAGATCTGATACCCTCTTCTGTACACTGTATACATAATAAATAAATAAATATCTTAAAAAATTAGACCATTTAAATTGATTTAGTTGGCAGTTGACTTAAATCCATTTTTCTAAAAATTTGATGTTTCAGAGTCTTTTTAGGAAAAGCACAGTGTTCTTTAAATGTTTGTTTGGGCCTTGGGTCTCCATAAGTATACATTTAGGAACAACTGTTTTCTTTTTCTCTTGTAATTAAGTATTTTTCAGTACAATAAAACCAGATGATTAACATGACTAGAGATCTGAAATGTACCAACATGAATGCATACTCTTGGCTACTTAGAAAGTGAGCTAGTGATGCATTTATAGAACAAATATTTTTCTCTGCTACAGGCAAGCTGCCTTTTGTAAACATTGTCATTACTTGTGGATGGCATCCTATATACCAAATCATAGTGGTTCCAAGAAACTAGTGGTTTCATTGGGCATTATTGTACCTTGGCAGGGCCATCTGTTCTCCAGAATCTACTGGGATGAGAATTTGAAAGTTGGCTAATAAGTGATTAGGGCCTATAAGGCTTGTCATTAAAATCATATTTAAAAGAGACTAAATTCTGAACAGGGTATCATTGGTTCTTCTATAATAGTCTTTGTCACATTTGGCTATGATAGCCAGGTATCACCCTCTTCAACAAATATTTACTTGGTAAAAAAAAAATTGCTTCCTTGATGAGCATGAAATCAAAAATAAAGAATTAAGAAAGATGGTTAAAGCTGGATCTGGTGGCATATATCTGTCATCAGTCCCAGCAGCTGGGTCAATGCAGGAGTTTCAGGAGTTGAAGACCATCCTCAAATAGCAAGTTTGAGCCCAGCCTGGGCTACATAAGGCTAACCCAGAACCATTGGTAGGTAGGGGACTAATTTGGCTCTCTAAGTTTTACTGGAAATCTGGAGTATCTGGACTCTGCATCCTGGATCCAATCAGCTTCTCAGATGTATGTGTTCAGTCTTGACACTGGTCGCTTGCCTCTTTTCTTTATATTTCTATGCTATACTCTTGATTTTCGTTGCACTCTCTTTATTCTTGGTACCATGCCTATTTATTCACAGTTTTCACATTTAAATTAGTTTTATTTATTTACTTTGGGGTTTTGGTGTTGTTTCTCTGTGGTCCTGGCTGACCTGGAACTTGCCCTGTAGACCAGGCTGGCCTTAAATCCAGAGCTTCACATGTCTGCCTCCCAAGTGCTGATGTTAAAGGCATGAGTCACCACACTCAGCATGTTATGCTATTCTTACACACTTTGAAACAGTTAACTGTTTCTTAATGGTTTGGAATTTGCATTATGAATCTGGAAAGATGGCTCATTGGTTAAAAGTACTTGCTGTTCCTCTAGGACATTGAAGTTAAGGCTCCAGCACCCATTAAAGGTATGTGCTACTTGCAACTAAGGATCCAATACACTCTTCTCGAGGCCTCAGGCACTTCCACACATGTGACATACCCAGAGGTGGCTTACTGACACAGACTTACTTACATGCATATATGTACGAAACCCTTTTACAAAGAAAAAGTGAATTCACCTTTCAGTACTGCACTGGATTTTGTTTGTAGTTTTATGTTTCACTTTCAGACAAAATATTGCACTATAACCCAAGCTGCCCTCAAATCTGCAGTTTTATTGCCTCAGCTTCCCCGGTGCTGCCAATACAAATGTGTACTGTCATCCCTAGCTTCACTGTTTTTGAATATTAGTACTATTTGCCTTTACATTAAACAACTTTTAGTTCTTTTTTTAAAAATATATTTATTTTTGTTTTATGTGAATTAGTGTCTTGCCTGCATGTATAACTGTAAGGGTGTCAGATCTTGGAATTACAGACAGTTGTTAGCTGCCATGTGGATGCTGGGAATCGAACTCAGGTCCTCTGGAAGCACAGTCAGTGCTCTTAATCACTGAGCCATTTCTCCAGCCCCAACTTTTAGTTCTTTTTCTTCCCTTCTTTGTGATTATTTTTCTCATTTCATAGCTCTCATTATTTATGAAATTGCTACAGTATCATGTCCTGTTATTGTGTTGGGATTTAAAACTGCCTTCTCAGAAGTGCCTCCCCCCACCCCTTTTTAATTTGAAATGTCTGTTCTGGAAGGTAGAGAGATCAGTCTGACCTCCAAGTAATAAAATAAGTGGATTGTTGCTATTGTTTTTTAAAGTACATAAATCATAATTTAAAAGATCAAAAATTATCCTTCATGTACTTTTGTTAAAAATACTGACAGCCAGATATGGTAGCACATGCCTTTAATCCCAGTACTTGGGAGGCAGAAGTAGGCAGATCTCTGGGAGTTTGAGGTTAGCCTGGTCTTCATACATAATGAGTTTCAGGAGAACCAGGGCTATGTAAAATGACTCTGTCTCAAAAAAAAAAAAAAAAACAAACAAAAACAGCACCACAAACTGATCAATTGCTATGCCTTCATGGACTCAATAGAATATTTACTTTATAAAGACAATAAGACAATAACAAACTACATTTGGAATTGATCATTAAAAGTAAAGGTACAAAGTTTACTGGTGATAGACAATAGCTAAGCATTTTCAAACCATAGCTCTTTAGAAGGGCATCAAAAGTAATGCTTAAATATACTTTTTTGATATGTATTTTATCTCTTAAATAATTTTTCTTTTTTTAATTTATTTTTATTTTATGTGAATTGGTGTTTTGCCTGCATGTATAACTGTGTAAGAGTATCAGATCTTGGGATTACAGACAGTTGTTAGCCATGTGGATGCTGGGAATTGAACTCAGGTCCTCTGGAAGAACAATGCTGAGCCATCTTTCCAGCCCCCAAATAATTTTTCATAATAGAAAAGCTTTTTGTTTTGGTGTTTATACACCAAAAAAAGGAAAAACAAAAAAGATGAAGATAAGACCTTTTATATATATGTGTATATGTATTACAGGAAATTCACCTTCAAATCCAAAAGCTCCTTCACTTCATGCCTTGATTCAGACAGTGAGGATGAACTAAAACGCTCTGTGGCCCTCAGCCAGAGGCTTGGTGATCTGTCAGGCAATGAACAGCAGCAGGATGATGTGGAAAAAGTAAGTAATGGCTTATTAGAATAATTGACAATATTCTGTTTAGTATAGCTATCCAAATAAATGCTTTAGTAAATTAAAGAGATTCACAAAATAGATCTTAAATTTAATGCTTCTGTTTGAGACACTAGTTTTTAGAGAGTGCTTTTTCTAGATTAAAAAATGAAAAAGAAAACAAAACCCAACACTCTGGTCTGAATAGAATGATGCATGTTTATTGTCCAAGCACAGGGGAGGCTGCTACAGAATTCTAGGTTCAAGGCCAGCCTGGTCTCTAAAGAAAGTAGTCTGTTTTAAAGAATTGAATGTTACAGGGGATTTGGACTAGTGGTGAGATACTTGTGAGGTTCTAGGTTCAATTCTCAGTTACTCGTGTAGGGGTGGGTTGACACCAGAAACTCTCACATTATGTTTTGTTTTGTTTTGTTTTGTTTTGTTTTTTTAAAAAAAACTTTATTTATTTATTTGCCTTGGTGTTTGCCTGAAACTGGAACTACACACAGTTGTGAGCTGCCATGTGGGTGCTGGGAATCGAACCCGGGTCCTCTGGAAGAGCAGACTGTGCTCTTAACCGCTGAACCATCTCTCCAGCCCCTCACATTATGTTTTATCTATATGCTTATTTGATGGCTGTTGTTCATTGGAGAAAATCATAGTATGTATTTTATATCAACAGAGCAACAAGGTAATCTTGTTTCTTAAATCACAATCATGAAAACACAGCTACATCATCTGTTACAATCCTCAATAATTAATACTTCAAAAAAGTAAGCTCTTTGAGTTGTTTGCTTCATTCTACAGAACTACAGTAGTTTCTTATATTCTGAGTTGTCCTATCTTACAGTAAAACTGAAGGAAGTTTGTGGTTGCTTCCCTTAAGTATGAAAAGAAAGCCAGAAATTCTCCTAAAATAAAAGTTACTGAGAAAATATATTTTTTTATTTACATAATCTTGTATAGCTTTTATTTTCTCATTTAACATCTAGCATTGCTAGATGATGTATGCTTTTAATCTTCGTACTCACGAGGCAGAAGCAGATGGATGTCTATGAATCTGGTCTACATAATAACTAGTTCCAGGACCAGGAAGATCTACTAGAATATGTTCCAGGCAAATCACAGCTATATATATATAATCAGACTCTTCCCTCAATTAAAAAATTGAGCACCACATAAACTAGGTATGGTAGTACATACATTTAATTCCACACTCATATTTTTTAATTGTGTTGTGGGGGTGCTCTCAAACCAGAAGAGAGTTAGACTTGGAAACTTAACTTAATCTGCTGGAAGAATAATATGTACTCCTGACTGCTGAGCCATATTCAGCCTCCAAATTTCCATTTTAAACTCTAGGGTTTATTAGATATAGCGTTCAACATTAGCTATATTAATGGACATCCATGTTGGCAGCACTAGCCATATTAATAGACACTTTGCCTTCTTGTAAAAATAATTCTCTTCTTTAGGATTTGAAATTGTGCAGATTAGAGCCTGGGAAGCTGGAATTGGAGAACTCAGGGTTTGACAGAATGAGTGAAGAAGAGGTGCTGGCAGCTGTCTTAGAGATAAGTAGGAGAGAAGCTTCGCCTGTGCTAAGCCATGAAGATGACGATAAGCCAACCAGCAGCCCCGACACTGGATTTGCAGAAGATGATGTTCAAGAAATGCCTGAAAATCCAGATGCTGTGGAGACTGAGAAACCCAAAACAGTCACTGAACCAGGTAAGTTTCATCAAGATAAGTGTCCATTATACAAAATGTTGTTCAGAGCCTTTACTGACATGTGGCTTCTAAATAATCCAAGCCCTTGGGGTTTGGAGATAGAAATCATAGCAAGATATCACAAGATTATTTACTAGGTTTGTGGAGTCAGAGCCTCTTTAATTTTGAATTATTTTATATGCAAATAAAGTAACAATTAGTTTACCTCCAGTTTAATAGGAAACAAAATGCTGATGGGGTTCTTAGGAGATATTTATCTCTCAGTGCAAGTATCCCTTAGGTATTCCCTGTTCTTATTGGTCGCTGTTTAATAAAAATCACTTGTTCATTTTAATCTTTACTTTTCAGAACTATTACTATTAGTCAGTGCTTTTAAATCAAGGTCAATCTTCTCTGCACTGGAATATTAGACAGTGTCTTTCATTTTCTATTGACACAAGTAGAGAGAAGTAGGGTTAAAGATTAATGCTCAGTGGTAGAGTGCTTGCCTAGCAATTGCAAGACCCTGGGTTCAGTTCTCAACTGGCGGGGAGGGAAAAACAGCTTCTACAATCAGTACTCCTACCTTAATTTAGAAGGATCTTTAATCCTTGTTAGGTGACTCAAGCTTTCCTATCCCTGGTAGAGTCTGGGAATCCTGCTAAAATTCACAGCATATACTCCTGCCTATTTCATACTCCCCAAAGGCCTCATTTGTACCCCAGTCAAATTATTAATGGTGTTGAGGCTAAGAAATTCTAATAATAGATGAAAGTAAGTTGAAATTGTTGGTCCCGGGGGCTGGAGAGATGGCTCAGCGGTTAAGAGCACCCTCTGCTCTTCCAGAGGACCGGGTTCGATTCCCAGCACCCACATGGCAGCTAACAGCTGTCTGTAGTTCCAGTTCCAGGCAAACACCAAGACAAATAAGCAAATAAATAAATAAAGTTTTTAAAAAAAAAAAAAAAAAAAAAAGAAATTGTTGGTCCCAAGAAGTTCAAAGGGTTAAGTATACAGCTTGTTAGTATCAGGTTTGCCTACCATTCATAGAGCCCTGGGTTTGATCCCTAGTACCCCATAAAACCAAGCATGATGATACATACCAGTAATCCCAGCAAGGACATAGAGGTGGGGGGGGAGTTTAAAGTCAAGGTCATCCTTAGCTGGGAGCAAGTTCTAAAGGGTTTGGTGAAGGCAGGGTAAATTACTCTCTCAACAGTAGGTGTCACTAGAGTTCACAAAAATTAAAGTTTTCTCCAAAATAATGTTCTATTTTTTAGATCCTGCTAGTTTTGCTGAGATAACAAAAGACTGTGATGAGAATAAGGAAAACAAAACTCCAGAAGGGTCTCAGGTAGAGGTTGATTGGCTCCAGCAGTACGACATGGAGAGGGAAAGAGAAGAGCAGGAGCTGCAGCAGGCATTGGCTCAGAGCCTTCAAGAACAAGTAAGACAATGTCTGTCCCTGCTTCTTCCATGAACCAATGTGTTAAGCATTTACTATGTGTCAGAAATTGCTCCTGGCTATTTATGTACAGTTAGTTGGGGGGGAGTTGGGCTTACTTTGGGTTTGAATGAACAGTTAATTTAGTAGATTTTTTATTACTAGTTGTATTATGTGCTGTAGTTGATTGCATGTTAACAAAATGGGATGTTAAAGGTTCTTCCATGTTAGCTTTATTCTGCAAGCTGTCAAGTCCCTCACCACGATTTTATGAGATATATTAAAGCAGTATACTTGTTTGGTTATTTTCTTTCTTTCTTTTGCTTTTTTTTTTTTTTTTTAAAGATTTATTTATTCATGTATGCACTAGAAGAAGGAATTTGATCCCACTACAGATGGTTGTGAGCCACCATGTGGGTGCTGGGAATTGAACTCAGGTCCTCTGACATAGCAGTCAGTGCTCTAAACCACAGAGCCATCTCCCAGCCCCAATAAATTTTCTACTATAATTATTTGACCACAATTTCTCAGAAATAACAATCACTTCATTATATAGCAAGTAAATATACAAGTGTGTGTTGTAGTGTTGGGGATCAAATATAGTATTGCCTGCTGTAGGCTGTAACCCTAGTTCAATTTTTACTTCAAAGATTTATTTTATTTTATGTGTATGCACTTTTTGTCTGCATGTGTATATGTGGGCCATTTGACTGTCCAATGCCCACTGAGGCCAGAGGCATCACAGATAGTTGTGAGCCAACATCTATGTGCTAGGAATTGAAGCTGTTTTCTCTGCTAGAGCAGAAAGTGTTCTTGACCACTGAGTCATCTCTTTGAACTCTCGATTTTTTATTTATTTATTTATTTTCATTTTGTCTGTTTGGTTGGTTTTTCAACACAAGGTTTCTCTGTGTAACAGCTCAAGTTGTCCTAGAACTCACTTTGTAGTCCATGCGGGCTTCAAACTCACAAAGACCTGTTGCTTCTGCTGGGATTAAGTGTGGTGCTGCTACCACCACCACTTTTTTTAGGTTGATTTGACCTGTTGCATGATCTGAGTTGGCTATAGATGTTATTTTCATGTAATCTAAAATAGTCCAAATCATGCTAATGAAAATTCCATGAGACTAGAAATGTAGATCACTTGTCTGCCATTATGCATTGAAAAACAACATAATGTGTTCAATAAAATCATAGAAGAAAACTTTCTTAACCGAAAAAAGGAAATGCCTATAAAGATACAAGAAGCTTATAGAACACCAAATAGATTTGACCCCCCAAAAAAGACTGCTCGCCACATAATCCAGCCACAAAACATACAGAACAAAGAAAAAATTTTAAGAGTTGAAAAAGAAAAGGGTAAACTTACCTATAAAGGCAGACCCATCAGAATCACACCAGACTATTCAGTGGAAACAATGAAAGCAAGAAAATCTTGGTCAGAAGTTATACAGACACTAAAAGAGCATGGCTGCCAACCTAGACTACTATACCCAGCAAAACTAGCAATCACCATAGATGGAGTAAACAAAATATTTCATGACAAAATTAGACTTAAACAATACCTATCTACTAATCCAGCCCTTCAGAAAGCATTAGAGGGAAAACTCCAACTTAAAGATCCCAGATACACCCACGAAACCACAATCAATCAATAATCCTACAGAAAAGAACCCTAGGGAAAGGAAATACATACAAGCTACCACCAAATATAACAGGAAATATCAATCAGTGGTCACTAATATCCCTTAATATAAATGAGCTCAATTCACCTATTAAAAGAAACACACACTAACAAGATGAATATAAAAACAGAAGCCATCCTTCTATTGCATACAAAAAACATACCTCAACATTAAAGACAGAAACAGGCTCAGAGTAAAGGGTTGGGAAAAGATTTTTCTAATCAAGTGGCCCAAAGAAACAAGCTGGTGTTGCCATCCTAATATCTAACAAAGTAGACTTCAATCTAAGATCTATTAAAAGAGACCAGGATGGACATTGCCTATTAATCTGAGGGAAAATTGATCAAGATGAAATTTCAGTTCTGAATATTTATGCTCCTAACATAAGGGCACCTATCTATGTAAAAGAAACACTACTAAAGCTCAAATCCCACATCAATTCTCACACCCTAATAGTGGGAGACTTCAATACCCCATTTTCACCCTTGGATAGGTCAACCAGACAGAGACTCAACAGAGAAGTAAGGTGCCTAACAGAGGCTATGATGCAAATGAATTTAATAGGTATTTATAGAACCTTCCACCCAAATGCAAAGGAATATACATATTTTCCAGCACCACATGGAACTTTGTCTAAAATTAACCACATAATTGGTCATAAAGCAAATATAAATAGATACGAAAAAATGGAAATAGTCCCTTGTATCATATCACACCAGCAGGGCCTGAAGTTAGAGTTCAACAACATCAAAAATCACAGAAAACCTGCCAAACTCATGGAAACTAAACATCACTCAACTGAATCACCTCTGGGTCTAGGAAGAAATTAAGAAAGAAATCAAAATCTTCCTAGAATTTAACGAAAATGAATCCACAACGTACCCAAACTTGTGGGACACAATGAAAGCAGTCTTAAGAGGAAAATTCATAACACTAGATGCCTATATGAAAAGCCAAGAGAAATCCCACACTAGAGAACTAACAGCACAGCTGAAAGCCTTAGAACAATTAGAAGCAAACTCACCTAGAAGGAATAGACAGCAGGAAATAATCAAACTTAAAGGTGAAATCAATATAATTGAAACAAAACAATACAAAAAAAAAAATCAATGAATCAAAGAGTTAGTTCTTTGAGAAAGTCATCAAGATAGATAAACCAAACTAACCAAAAGGCAGATTATCCAAACTAACCAAAAGGCAGAGAGAGAGTATCCAAATCAGCAAAATCAGAAATGAAAAAGGGGACATAACAACAGACCCCCATGAAGTCCAGAGAATTATCAGGTCATACTTTGAAAATTTATACTCCACAAAAATGGAAAACCCAGAAGAAATGGACAGCTTCTTGGAAAGGTGCCATTTACCAAAATCAAATCGAGATCAGGTTAAATACCTAAACAGACCCATAACCCTGTTTCAAAGGAAATTGAACCTGTCATTAAAAGCCTCCCAAGTTTAAAAAAAAAAACCCAGGTCCAGATGGTTTCAATGCAGAATTCTACCAGACATTCAAAGATTAGCTAATACCAATACTCCTCAAACTGTTTCACACAGTAAAAACTGAAGGAATATTGCCAAACTCTTTTCATGAGGCCACAATTGCCCTAATACTCAAGCCACTCAAAGACGCAACAAAGAAGGAGAATTACAGACCAATTTCCCTCATGAATATTGATGCTAAAATTCTCAACAAAATTCTGGCAAACTGTATACAACAACATATAAAAAATATCATCCACCATGATCAAGTAGGCTTCATCCCAGAAATGCAAAGATGGTTCAACATATAAAAACCATGTCATCCATCATATAAACAAACTGTAGGAAAAAAACCACATGATCATATCCTTAGACACTGAAAAAGCCTTTGACTAAATCCAACATTCCTTTATGATGAAGATACTGGAGAGATCAGGAATGCAGGGAAAATATCTAAATATAATAAAGGCAGTTTACAAGAAGCCAACAGCCAACATTAAACTTAATGGAGAAAAACTCAAAGCAATCCCACTAAAATTAGGAACTAGACAAGGATGTCCTCTCTCCCCTTATCTATTCAATATAGTTCTCAAAGTTTTAGCTAAACAATAAGAGAATGAAAAGAGATTAAGGGGATACAGATTGGAAAAGAAGAAATGAAACTATCTCTATTTGTAGATGATATGAGTGTATACATAAGTGACCCACAAAATTCTACCAAGGAACTTCTACTGCTGGTAAACACCTTCAGCAATGTAGCAGGATACAAAATTGATGCAAAGAAATCATTAGCCCTCCTATACACTAAAGATAAAACGGCTGAATAAGAAATAAGGGAAACATTACCCTTTAAAATAGCTGCAAATAGCATTAAATACCTTGGAGTAAGTATAACCAAAGAAGTAGCTGATCTATTTGACAAAAACTTTAAATCATTGAAGAAAGAAACTGAAAAGGATATCAGAAAATGGAAAGATCTTCCATGTTCCTGGATAGGTAGGATCAACATAGTAAAAATGGCAGTTCTACCAAAAGCAATCTACAGATTCAATGCACTTCCCATCAAAATCCCAACACTATTTTTTACAAACATTGAAAGAACAATACTCAATTTCACTTTGAATAACAGGAAAGCCAGGATTGCTAAAACAGTTTTACTCAACAAGAAATCCTCAGGAGGCATCACCATCCCCAACTTCAAGTTATACTATAGAGCTCCAATAATAAAAGCAGCCTGGTACTGGCATAAAAACGGACTTGTGGATAAATGGAATTGAATTGAAGATCCCGACATTAACCCAAAAACCTATGAACACCTCATCTTTGACAAAGAGGCCCAAAAATATTCAATGCAAAAAAGATAGTGTTTAACAAATGCTGTTGGCATAGTTGGATGACAGTGTGTAGAAAAATGCAAATAGATCCTAGCCTGTCACCCTGCACAAAGCTCAAATCCAAGTGGATCAAAGACCTCAACATAAACTCAGCCACACTGAACCTGATAGAAAAGAAAGTGGGAAATACCCTCCAACGAATTGGCACAGGCGACCACTTCCTAAATATAACACCAGTAGCACAGACACTAAGAACAACAATCAGTAAGTGGGACCTCCTGAAACTGAGAAGCTTCTGTAAAGCCAATGATGCAGTCCATAAGATAAAATGACAGGCTACAGAATGGGAAAAGATCTTTCACCAGCAAGTTACAGAGGACTGATCTCTAAAATATATAAGAGAACTCAAGAAACTAGAGCCCAAAACCCTAAAAAACCAATTAAAAAATGGGGTTCAGAACTAAAAGGGGAATTCTCAGCAGAAGAATTGCAAATGGCTGAAAGGCACTTGAAAAAGTACTTGGTGTCTTTAGCCCTAAGAAAAATGCAAATCAAAACAACTTTGAGATATCACCTTACACCTGTCAGATTGGCTAAAATAAAAGACACAGATGACAGCCTATGCTAGAGAAGATGCGGAGCAAGGGGAACACTCCTCCATTGTTTGTGGGAGTGTAAGCTTGTTCAGTCATTCTGGAATGCAATATAATATGGAGGTTTCTCAGAAAACTGGTAATCAATCTCCCTAAAGATCCAGCAATACCACTTCTGGGCATATACCCTAAAGATGCACATTTGTATTCCAAAGGCATTAGCTCAACTGTGTTCATAGCAGCATTATTCATAATAGCAAGAACCTGGAAACAACCTAAATGCCCCTCAACTGAAGAATGGATTAACAAACTACATATACACAATAGAGTACTACTCAGCGGTAAGAAAAATTGACATCCTAAAATTTGCAGGCAAATGGATGGATTTGGAGAATATCCTCCTGAGCGAAGATAAACAGGGGATATACTCACTCATTAGTGGACTTTAAACAAAAATATAAGGATGTCCAAGCTGCAAACCACAACCACTGAACAGCTTGGGATCTGAAGCACCTTGGACCGGCACCTTGGAGTCCATTCCCTCCAGAGAAACACCTGACTCAGTCTTGATGTTAGGATGAGGAAAGTGGATCTGCCTAGAGTGGATCCTGAACTAAGCCACCTTGGACCCTTCGTGCCTCCTGCCCTTGCTGGGGAGGAGCTAACGTGAAGGGGAGAAAAGTGAGTGATGGGGAGGGGCGAGAGGGGGAAGGAAGTCTGAACACGGGGATACTTGGACAAAACGTATGACTTTATTCATAGAATAATAAATTTAAAAAAAAGAAAAACAAGCAAAAGTTAGACTTTCTAGGATGAATCTTGCAGAAAATCAGCAGACCAGTGTTTTTATTTGGTTTTTAAGAGAACAGTGTTGAAAAGAAGCAAGGTTCTGCTCTATACTCCCTATAGGTCATAGTCCAAAAATCTGTAAAGATAAGGAAAGCATGATGAGCCAGCGCTCTCAGAGAACCTTGTTTTCCCTTCATCAGTTGTATCTAAAATGTCTTTAAATACCTTAGTTTTGGTCTTATCCCTTTAGGAGGCTTGGGAACAGAAAGAAGACGATGACCTCAAAAGAGCTACAGAGTTAAGTCTTCAAGGTATGGAGGTTATTTTAATTACATCTTTAAATGGAAAGTATATTAATACATAGATGACATTTTAAACATTATTTTTTAGAAAAAAGGCTCATTTAGCCTAAGCTATCTTCAGAATTTTCTGTGTAGCCAAGGATGATCTTGAACTCCCGAGTGCTGAGATTACAGGTATATAACACTGCAACTGGTTTATGCAATAGTGGACCTTATGAGTGCTAAGGAAACACTCTTGTCAACAGAGCTACATTCCTAGCCCTAAAGTGTTTTTTTTTTTTTATTTTTTAATATAGTAATAAATTTGAACACTTCCCAAGTACAAAGGAAAAACTATAGATGTTACCTGTGTATCATCTTCTCTCTCAGAGAAAATCACTATTGTTCTATTTCCCTTTAGCTTTATTTTTATATTATATTTACATTATATAATTTATTATGCAATTAATATATAGTGTGTGTAGTATGTTATAGTATATATAACATTATATGGTGTTTATATATTTATAATATATTTATTGTGTTATATATATGTATATTTTTATAACTGGGACTTTGCTCTTACAGTGGTCCCAGGTTTGATTTCCAGCACCCATATAATATCTTGTAACCATCCATAATTCCAATCCCATGGAAAAGTACCCTGCCTCTGACCTCTGTGGCACCAGGCATGCACATAGTACACATAAATACATGCAGGCAATTGACCCATACACATATAGCAAGTAAATATAAAAACTATATACTTAAATTTTTAAATTTATTTTACTATCTGTATCAAAATAATGTTTTTTAATCTGTTTTAACCGAAAACAAAACAACAAGACAAAATGTGTATTTAATAAAAGATTCATAGTGCCATTTCTGAGATTTCCATAAGACTATATGGCTTCAGTTCTCCAATTGATTTTCCAACAGCTCACTCTTAGGAAGTCAGTTGACAAAGCCATGAGTGAGGATTCAGTAACATAAGATTCCTATATACAAGGGCATGGAAGGACAAACAAGGATGGTTCAGTGTGGAAGACAGCTTGCTGTGAAAGCATGAGGACTTGGGTTTGGATCCCTGTACCCATGCAAACACAGTCAGGCCTGCCTGCTCACATAGTGCTTGTGATCCCTGTAACATGAGGGGGAGGGAGCTGAAAACTGCAGGGTTACTGGAGCTTGCTGCCAGCCTGCCTCCACGTCCAGTGAGAGAGATTCTCTCTCATGGGAATAAGGTGCAGAATAATATAAATTTGTAGACATTTACACATGGTCATGCTGTTTTGTTTTGCTTTTTTTTTTTTTTTTTTAATAGGATCTTTTGTAGACTTGCTCTAGCTAGGCAAGGATGATCTTGACCTGGTCCTCTTACGTCTACCTCCCAAGAGTTAGGAATAGGGTCCTCTGTCACAACTCCTGGTTTCACTTCTGAAGTTTTTGTGTTTGTTTTTGTTTTTTTTTTAAACTTTATTTGTTTATTTGCCTTGGTGTTTGCCTGGAACTGGAACTACAGACAGTTGTCAGCTGCCATGTGGGTGCTGAGAATCGAACCCGGGTCCTCTGGAAGAGCAGACGGTGCTCTTAACCGCTGAGCCATCTCTCCAGCCCCTTGTTTTTGTTTTTTACTATAGCGTCTCACTGTAAAGCTGTGGCTGGCCTCAAACTCAATATGGAGACCAAACTAGCTTCCCTCTCTCAGATACCCACTGCCTCTCTGCCTCCTTAGTGCTAGGCTTAAGCGTGTCCGCTGTGCCTGGTTCCAGTTGTATGATATTAGAAAACGCTCCCCGGTAGTTTTCTTAAGAAAGAATCATGATTTAAATATTTTGGAATGTTTACAGTTTTCATTCTACCATAGTACTTACTTGATATGTTGACTGAATGTAGGGTTCCTAGTTTACAGTCACAGAACTCTCCCCCCCTCCTAACTCCATGGCAAACACACAGCAGCTGTGTGCTTCTGAGGATGCTGTCTCTAAAGCTTGCCTTCCGCCTGCTTTGTCCCTTGAAGTTTGTGGCTCCACTTCTTGTTTCTGTCCCGCCTTCGTGTGCATCTGTTACACTATAGCTTTTATACACTTAAGCTAGAAATTTGTGTTCTTTATTTCTTAGACATTTTTGTTAATTACCCTTCTATCTCTCTTGAGATAAGGTATCATATATATATAGATATAGATATATCACACAACTGGTCTTAAACTCCTAACCCTCCTTCCTCCCCATCCCAAATGCTGGAATTACTGGCATATAGCACCATGCCTTGCTCTCTTTTCTCTCTTTGAAGCTTTTGTTATCCAGGAACCGGGCTAGCCCTTGTGATTTCCTCACTCACCACTTCAAAGTCTCGGGGTTTTCATCATTTGCTGTGCTGTCTGGGAAACTTCTGGAGCCTTATCTAACTCGAAACTTCTGAGTTTTTGTTTCTGTCGTGTCTGTTTGACTGTTAAGACATGTTTTCTTTTATGACTGTTCTTTTGTGCCTTATTTTTACTTGTTTCAATGAAGGTGATACCTGAACTGTGATGCCATAAATACAGTCAATTGGCTTGATGGTTTCTCTCCCTTGTAAGCTGTCTGCTTTAGATTGCTGTGTGATGTGTTTAATCTGTATAGTCATTGTTAAAAACCATGGTCTTTAATAAAACAAGGGAGCTAAAGTGATCACTGGAACCTGTAAACACATGAGCACATGAATAACTCAAAGTTAAACCAACTTTGAGTCTCACTCTAACCCAGTCTGGCCTTGAGCTCACAACAATCAGCTGCAATTATGTGTGTGACCCACCACTGCAACTTTGAGTTAGTTCTCTGGCTATTCAAGTTCCTGAGGAATTTTCAAGCCTCCTAACTTAGTTCTTTAGAGTTCTAAGAGCCAAATATAGTAACAGAGCTGGAGGTGTGAGCCACTTTCATCATTCAGTATGCAACCTAGCATTTATTGTGACCTTATCCATGCATGCTTCACATTCCTTTAACTAGAGACTGTTTAGCCTCTTCAAAGAATAGGGATCTAAGATTCTGTCATTGTTTAGCACTGTGTAGTTAGGGTAAGTGGTATGTTTTCTTTTCCATTTCTTTGCACTCTTGGGTATTTCTGACTTTTAAATGTCCCCCAGCTATAATTTTTAGTTTTTCATAAGCAAAAAATATTATTACTTTTTTTTTTTAGGTTCCCCCACTCCTGATGAAATACATTGTTAAGTGAAAAAAAGTAATTTGTGTTTTAGGTGAAATTTAAGAGCTAAAATTGAATTTCTACTTTCCTGTTATATTTCAAGAGTTGATTTCTTATTTTTTAAAAAAGTTATTTACTGTGGCCTCTTTGTTGTTTTTGTTTTTGAGACAGAGTCTCATCACATAGACTAGGCTGGCCTTGAACTCATAGAGATCTGTCTGCCTCTACCTCTTGAGTGCTGGGGTTAGAGGCCTGCCTGGTTTGCTCTCTTTTAGGGGGATAAGTGAACTTGGACTATCTGTGTAACTATATATTATTTTTTAGTTCATTCATTTTTTTTTGGTTAGATACTTTTTTTAAAATGTGTATGTAAGTTTGCCTGCATATATGTATGTGTGCTATGTGTGTACCTGTGGAGGTCAGAAAAACTAAAGTTATTGACTACTGTGAGTTGCCATGTGTGTTCTGGGAACTGAACCTGGTTCCTCTGCAAGTACAGCAAGTGCTCTTGATAACTGAGCCATTTCTCCAGCACCAAAATATCTTTATCATGTAATGTATTTTAAAGAAAAGTCAGGAACCTGCTTGCTATATAAGCATGAGGACCTACTTGTGTTTAATCCCCAGCATCCACCTAAAAGCAAGATGTAGTGATACATACTTGTTTTGTTTAATATAAGTATTAGTAATTCTTTGGGAATTTTATACATTTATACAATGTATTTCAATCATATGTCCCAACCATCCCCCTTATTCTTTCCAGGTCTACTATGGCTCCCTCCACCTCAACTTCATGGTTTTTTTATATAACCAATCAAATCCAAATTTTACTACCCATATATTTCTGGGTGTGAGATCGTCTATTAGAATATAATCAACATACTAGAGACCATACATACTCTTAAAGAAAACTGACTGTCCTTCCCCAAGAGCCAGAAACTTTTCATAAATCCTGTTAGGAGTGGTGCCTCGTGAGCCCCTTCCCCTTGTCATAATTATTTTTTGGTGATTATAATAAAATACTATGGGGCTGGAGAGATGGCTTAGTGGTTAGGAGCACTGGTTGTTCTTCCCGAGGACCCGGGTTCAATTCCCAGCAACCACATGGCAGCTTACAACTGTCTGTAGTTCCAGTCAAGGCAAATAAATAAATAAGTTTAAAAAAAAATAAAAATAAAATAAAATACCATCACCAAGGCAACTTATAAAAGAAAACATTTAATTTGGCTAAGCATTCAGAGTGTTAGAATTCATGCTAGTCAAGTAAACGAGGCAAACAGCAAGCAATACACTGGGCATGGCACCTCAAAACCTATCCCTAGTGACACACCCCCTCCAACAAAGCCTCCCCTCCTAATCGTTCCAACTAGGGACTAAATATTTAAACATATGAACCTATGGTTGCCATTCTCATTTAAACCAGCACATCACTCCATGTTATACTGTTGATTGACTTTATCTTGGGCAAACAATCATAGCTGCTGTGAATTCATAAGTAGAGCAGCCTGACGTGTCCAGAGATACTGTCTCACTTCTAGTCTTCCTAACCTTTGGCTCTTAGTCTTTCCATCCTTCATTCTGTGATGGTTTCTGAGCCTTGGTAGTAGGTAGTATGGTATAGATGTCCTATTTGTGAACATTCCATGGGCTCCTTGCATTTTGACTGGTTGTGAGTTTCTATGTTAACCACTGTCTACTGCACCCAGAAACTTCTCTGATGAGGATTGACAGCTGCACTAACGAATGAGCACACAAATTTAGAGAACAGTTTGATGCTATGTTCACTTAGCAAAATAATAGGTTTACCCCTTGCGTCTATAAGCTCCCCAGCCATTAGTTCTTTGTCAGCTTTATAGTACCTGGTATGAGTTTCCTTCTGTGGAGTGGGCCTTAAATCCAGGTAAAAGCAGGTGGATGTCCCATAACATTCATCTGTGCACCCAGGGGCATATCTTGCAATGCCAGTTGTTACTGTAGGTGCCAGGGTTCACAGCTGGGTAAAACTGTTGATGACTCTTTTCCCCCAGCATCTTCTGGTAAGCTAGGTAAAGCATACTTGTAATCACAGTGCCAGAGAGATACAGTCTCACCAGAGCCTGTGAGAGACCTAGTCATAAAAATCCAGGTAGAGGGGTTGGAAGAATGGCTCAGTGGTTAAGAACACTGCTGAGGGTTTCCCCTAGCCTTCCTTGGTCTGTCTTCTTACCCACCTGGAGAACCTTTAACACAAGTATCCTTTCCAACCAAAAAGAAGCAAGAGTTATAGTCTAAGCAATGCCACTAACAGTTAAGTTTTGAGTACCTAGAACTGTAATCTTTTAGGTCAGACTTTTCTTTGCCTTAAATAAAAGCTGCCTTTGTGGGAAAAAAAACAAAAACAAAAAACAAAAGCCACTGGTTGTTCTTCCAGAGGACCCAGGTTCAATTACCAGTACCCACATGGCATTTTACAACTATGTGTGAGACTAATTCCAGGAGGCTTTGTCACCTCTTCTGGCCTTTGAGGGCACCAGGCGTGCATGTGGTACACAGATAACATATAGACAAAACACTCATACACATAAGCATTAATCTTAAAACGGGGGTGGGGAGTGGTAGAAGATTCCTAAGAAACAACCCCAGAGATTAACTTCTACCTACATACCCATGCACACTCAATAGAACATACACATACCAAAACCAAAGATGCCTGTGTATGCAGTTACTTCCTAGGGTGCCTGAGTGAATTGGAATCCTGGTTAATAAAATGTTTTATGTTTTCTTGGTCTGATGAGATGATTACTTCAAGCTGGGTTTTTTATTTGTTTTGGTTTTGGATTTTGTTTGTTTTGATGCATGTTCTTGTTTTATAGTCCATAGTGTCCTCAGACTCACTATCTTTATTTTCCATTTCCCTGGGGTTATTAGTATTGCAGGTGGGCGTACTCGGCTCTAGCTCTGTCTTATGTCTATTTTAAGAACTTTAACAAGACCCATCTTTTTGTTCTTCAGAGTTTAACAACTCTTTTCTGGATTCCCTGGGCTCAGATGAGGACTCTGGAAATGAGGATGTTTTTGATATGGAGTACACAGAAGCTGAAGCCGAGGAGCTGAAAAGAAATGCTGAGGTATGGTTGGTGAGCCTACAGTATTCCTTCTGTTCCTTCTTTAGAGACGCTCCCTGCAGTAACATAACTTCAGTTCTGCCCCTTCAGCTTCTGTCACAGCACCTTCATTTTCTCTTCTAAACAAAACAGAAATACATTCTGACC
>PVIH01015030.1:0-51216 GCA_004025045.1 Sigmodon hispidus
AGGTATTAGTTCAACTATGTTCATAGCAGCATTATTTGTAATAGCAAGAACCTGGAAACAACCTAGATGTCCCTCAACTGAAGAATGGATTAACAAACTGTGGTACATCTACACAATGGAATACTACTCAGCAGTAAGAAAAAATGATATCCTAAAATTCACAGGCAAATGGATGGATTTGGAGAATATCCTCCTGAGTATCACAAACTCAGAGAGATAAGCAGGGGATATACTCACTCACTAGTGGTCTCTAAACAAACAAACAAGAAAAAAAGTCAAACATGCCCAAGCAGCAAACCACAACCACTGAACAGCTTGGGATCAGAAACACCCTGGACTGACCCTTCAAACCCCAGTCCAACTATAGGAACACCTGACTCACTCTTGAGGGAGGGGGGCCAAAACTGGATTTGGCCGGGAGTGAAGACTGATCCAAGCATTATTGGGCCAGTGGGACCATAGGACTGTCTCCTCCCTGCCCAGGGAGGGGATGGGGAGTTGCAGAGAAGAAAAATGACCAGATGTGGTGGGAGGGGGAAGAGACCTTGAATAAGGATATACAGGGATGGAGAAAAAAAAATTCAGAGGGAAAGCTGAACACAAAGAAAATATATGTGTAGCAATCTTATTTGCATTTCCACCCTTGATAAGCCATGCTTATGATTCTTATCCTCTGTATAGTTATTGCCGCATTTTAAATTCTTTTTACTGTTTTGTTTGATAAATACAAAGTAAAGAAGGAAAAAAAAAAAAAAGAAACGCACATCAACCACAAAGACAGACACAGGTTCAGAGTAAAGGGTTGGTAAAAGATTTTCCAGTCAAATGGTCCTAAGAAACAAGCTGGGGTTGCCATCCTAATATCTAACAAAATAGACTTTACGCTAAAAGCAATTAAAAGGGACCAAGTTGGTCATTACTTATTCATCACAGGAAAAATTGGTCAAGAGGAGATTTCAATCCTGAATGTTTATGCCTTTAATATAAGGGCAAATACCTATGTAAAAGAGACACTGCTAAAGCTCAAATCCCACATCAATTCTCACACCCTAATATTGGGAGACTTCAACACCCCACTTTCACCCTTGGATAGGTCAACCAGACAGAGACTCAACAGAGAAATAAGGAGTCTAACAGAGGTTATGATGCAAATAGATTTAATAGATATCTATAGAAGCTTCGACCAAAAACCAAAGGAATGGAATATACATATTTCTCAGCTCCTCATGGAACTTTCTCTAAAACCGACCAAATAATTGGTCAAAGAGAGAATATCAACAGATACAAAAAAAATGAAAATAATCCCTTGTAGCATATCGGACCACCAGGGCCTAAAGTTAGAGTTCAAAAACATCAGAAATCAAAGAAAGCCTGCCAACTCATGGAAACTAAACATCACTCAGCTGAATCACCTTTGGTTCAAGGAAGAAATTAAGAAAGAAATCAAAGTCTTCCTAGAATTTAATGAAAATAAATCCACAACATACCCAGACTTGTGCGACACAATGAAAGCAGTCTTAAGAGGAAAATTCATAGCACCAGATGCCTATATGAAAAGTCTACAGAAATTCCACACTAGAGAACTAACAGTTCGTCTGAAAACATCAGAACAATTAGAAGCAAACTCACCTAGAAGGAGTAGACTGCAGGAAATAATCAAACTTAGAGCTGAAATCAGTACAATTGAAACAAAAAGAACAATACAAAGAATCAACGAAACAAAGAGTTGGTTCTTTGAGAAAGTCAACAAGATAGATAAGCCCTTATCCAAAATAATCAAAAAGCAGAGAGAGTGCCCAAATCAACAAAATCACATATGAAAAGGGGCACATAACAACAAACCCCCAGGAAATCCAGAGAATTATCAGATCATACTTTGAAAAATCTGTATTCCACAAAAATGGAAAACCTAGAAGAAAGGCACAGCTTTCTAGACAGGTACCATTTACCAAGATTAAATAAAGAACTGATTAATTACCTAAACAGGCCCATAACCCTTAAGGAAATTAAAGCTGTCATTAAATGTCTGCCCAAAAATAAAAGCCCATGTCCAGATGGTTTCAGTGCCGAATTCTACCAGACATTCAAAGAAGAATTACTACTATTACTGCTCAAACTATTTCACATAGTAAAACTGAAGGAATATTGCCAAATTCCTTTTATGAGGCCACAATTCCCCTAATACCCAAGCATCTCAAAGACACAACAAAGAAGGAGAATTACAGGCCAATTTCCCTCATGAATACTGATGTTAAAATTCTCATCAAAATTTTAGCAAACTGTATAAAACAATATATAAATAATATCATCCACCATGACCAAGTAGGCTTTATCCCAGAAATGCTGGGTTGGTTTAACATAACTGTACAAGTTATCCATCATTTAAACAAACTAAAGGAACAAACCACATGATAATATTCTTAGTTGCTAAAAAAGCCTTTGACAAAATCCAGCACTCCTTTATGATAAAAGCTCTGGAGGGATCTGAAATACAGGGACCATATTTCAATATAATAAAGGCGATCTACAAGAAGCTGATAGTCAGCATCAAACATAATGGAGAAAAACTCAAAGCAATCCCACTAAAATCAGGAACTAGACAAGAATGTTCTCTCCCCTTATCTATTCAATATAGTTCTGAAAGTTTTAGCTAAAGCAGTAAAAGAATGAAAGGAGATTAAGGGAATGCAAATTGGAAAAAAAGAAGTGAAACTATCTCTATTTGCAGATGATATAATTGTATACATAAGTGACCCACAAAATTCCTCCAAGGAACTTCTACATCTGATAAACACCTTCAGCAATGTAGCAGGATACAAGATTAACTCAAAGAAATCAGTAGCCCTTGTATACTCTGAAGATAAAAGGGCAGAAAAAGAAATAAGGGAAACTTCACCCTTTATAATAGTTTCAAATAGTATTTATTACCTTGGAGTAACTATAACCAAAGAAGTAACAAATCTATTTGACAAAAATTTTAAATCAATGAAGAAAGAAATTGAAGAGGATATCAGAAAATGAAAAGCTCTCCCATGTTCTTGGATAGGTAGTATCAACATGGTGAAAATGGCAATTCTACCAAAGGCAATCTACAGATTTAATGCACTGCCAATCGAAATCTCAGCACAACACTCAATTTCATTTGAAATAACAGGAAAGCCAGGATCTCCAAAACAATTTTGCTCACTAAAAGAATCTCAGGAGGCATCACCATCCCCAACTTCAAGTTATACTATAGAGCTATAGTAATAAAAACAGCCTGGTACTGGCATAAAAACAGAATTGTGGATCAATGGAATAGAATTGAAGATTCAGACATTAACCCCAAAACCTATGACAACCTGATCTTCGACAAAGAGGCCCAAAATATTCAATGGAAAAAAGATAGTTTCTTTAACAAATTGTGTTGGCATAGCTGGATAGTAGTGTGTAGAAAAATGCAAATAGATCCAATCATATCACCCTGCACAAAACTAAAATCCAAGTGGATCAAAGACCTCAACATAAATCCAACTACTTTGAACTTGATAGAAAAGAAAGTGGGAAATATCCTCCATCGAATTGGCACAGGCAACCACTTCCTAAATATAACACCGGTGGCACAGACACTAAGAAAAACAATCAATAAATGGGACCTCCTGATACTGAGAAGCTTCTGTAAAGCCAAGGACTCAGTCAATAGGACAAAATAATAGCCTACAGAATGGGAAAATTCTTTCACCAATCCTACAAGTGATAGAAGACTGATCTCTAAAATTTGTAAAGAACTGAGGAAACTAGAGCCCAAAACCTTGAATAACTCAATCAAAAAATGGGGTTCAGATTTAAAAAGGGAATTTTCAGCAGAAAAATTATGAGTGACTGAAAGGTACTTGAAAAAGTGCTCATCATCTTTAGCCATCAGAGAAATGCAAATCAAAACAACTTTGAGATACCACCTGACATCTGTTAGATTGGCTAAGATAAAAGACGTAGATGACAGCCTATGCTAGAGAGGGTGCAGAGCAAGGGGAACATTCCTCCATCGTTGGTGGGAGTATAACCTTGTTCAGCCACTCTGGAATGCAGTATGGCAGTTTCTTAGAAAACTGGCAATCAGTGTTCCCAAGGACCCAGCAATATCACTTCTGGGTGTGTACCCTAAAGATGCACAGTTGCGCTCCAATGACATTAGCTCAATTATGTTCATAGCAGCATTATTTGTAATAGCAAGAACCTGGAAACAACCTAGATATCCCTCTACTTAAGAATGGATCAACAAACTGTGGTACATCTACACAATGGAGTACTACTCAGCAGGAAGAAAAAAATGATATCCTAAAATTTGCAGGCAAATGGATGGATTTGGGGATTATACTCCTGAGTGAGGTATCACAAATCCATAAAGATTATCAGGGGATGTACTCACTCATTAGTGGTCTCTAAACAAATGAACAAGAAAAAAGCCAAGCATGTCCAAGCTGCAAACCACAACCACTGAACAGCTTGGGAGTGAAAACATCTTGGACTGACATCTTGGATCCCACTTCCCCTAGAGCAACACCTGACCGCCTTGATGTTGGAGGGAGAAAATTGGATTTGCCAGGAGTGGAGGCTGAACTAAGCCCTATAGGTACCTTGGGACCTTGGGATCGCCTGCCCATGTTGGGGATGGGGAGATTTGGAGAAGAAAGTATGACCTGATGTGGTGGGAAGGGGAAGGGACCTTGATTAAGAATATATAAAGATAGAAAATATGACTTCTGTATTCATAATAATAAAAAAAGAGAAAGTTAGTATTATCATCTCTTGGTGATTCTAGTTACTTCCTTTATAACTGGGGACCCACAGAGCCCTTGCCCACAGCTGACTATGAATAGACTATGCACTGAATAAGAGACTGAGAGCAGACTAAGAGTGGACCAAGGGCCCAGATTTCACCAAGACAGGCTTCTTGAAACAAAGACAGACCCAAAACAGATTGCACCAAAAATCAGCTATCTGAGATTCAGACAAATCCTGTCTTGAACTGAGGAAGCAATGGGTAGGTACCAGTGCAAGAACACATATAACAATATAGCGAATAATATGGCACCATCAGAAGAATCTTATATCATCAAGACTTGAGCATAGGAATGCAGAGGGAACAGAAGGAAATGACCTTAAAAGCAACCACATGAAGGTAGTCGAAACCTTAAATGAGGAATTAAAAAAATTGTCTTAAAGAAATAGAAAAAATGCAAACAAAAATTTGGAAGAGATGAACGAATCCCTGGAAGAAAATAAAGAAAACAAAAAAAGAAAGACAAGAAAAGAACAAACAAACAGGTGAAGGAAACATTGCAGAAATTAAAAATTGAAATAGAAACAATACAGAAGGCACAAACTGAGGCAATGCTGGAAATAGAAAATTTGAAGAACTACAGATGCAAGCATAACCAACAGAATGCAAGAAATGGAGGAGAGAATCTCTGGAGTGTATGATTCAATAGTAGAAATAGATACATCAGTTAAAGAAAACACTAAAAGCAAAAATTCAAAAGTTCAGGAAATTTAGGACACCATGCAAAGATCAAACCTGAGAATAATTGAAATTGAAGAAGAATACCATCTCAAATGAACAGAAAGTATTTTCAACAAAATCATACAAGAAAACTTTCCCAATCTAAAGAAGAAAATGCCTATGAAGGTACAAGAAGCTTACCAAACACCAAATAGACTATACCCCTCAAACAGTAAGCTTGCCACATAATAATCAAAGCATGAAAACTACAGAACAAAGAAAAAAAATTCTAGGAGCTGCAAAGGAAAAAGGTCAAATTACCTATATAGACAGACTAATCAGAGAATAACACCAGATTCTCTGATTACTCATTGGAAACAATGAAAGCCAGAAGGTCTTGGTCAGATGTTATACAGTCACTAAAAGAACCTGCCTGCCAACCCAGACTATTATACACAGTAAAACTATCAATCACAATAGATGGAGAAGCAAGCTATTTTATGACAAAACCAGATTTAAAAAATACCTATCTGCAAATCTCGCTCTACAGAAAGCACTAGAGAGAAAACTACAACTTAGGGAAATCAAATACACCCATGAAACCACACACAATCAATAATCCCACAGAAGAAAAACCCAAAGAATAAACACACACATACATACACACACACACACACACACACACACACACACACACACACACCCCTCCAAAAGCAGGAAATAATAGTCATTGGTCATTAGTATCCCTTAATATCAATGGACTCAATAAACCTATAAAAAGATACATCCTAACATGATGGATACAAAAACAGAATCCAGCCTTCTGCTTCATATAAGAAACACAACTCAATTTCAAAGACAGGCACAGGCATAGAGTAAAGGGTTGGGAAAAGAGTTTCCAATCAAATGGTCCTAAGAAACAAGCTGGTGTTGCCAGCCTAATATTTAACAAAATAGACTTCTAACTAAAAACATTCAAAAGTGACCAGGACAAACATTACTTATTTATCTCAGGAAAAACCCAACAAGATGAAATCTCAATCCTAAATATTTATGCCCCCAACACAAGGGCACCTACAGTTATAAAACAAACAATCAAAATTACTAAAACTTAAACCTCACATCAAACTCCCCACATTAATAATGGCAAATTTCAATACAGCAATGGATAGGTAACCAGACAGAAACTCAGTGAAGAAATAAAGGATCTAACAGATATTATGACCCAAATAAACTTATTAGATATATATATAACACTTTTCACCCAAACACAAAGGAATTTATGTATTTCTTAGCATCTCATAGAAGTTGGTTATAAAGCAAATATGAATAGATACAAAAAGAGGAATAATTTCTTGTATCATATCAGACCACCATAATCTAAAATTAGGTCAACAACAACAAAAATCACAGAAAGCCTACCAACTCATGGAAACTGAACATCTCTCAGTTGAGGCACTTGTGGGTCAAGGAAGAAGTTGAGAAAGAAACCAAAACTTCCTAAAATTCAAAGAAAATGAATCCACAACAAACCCAAACTTATGGAAAACAAAGAAAGCAGTATTACAAGGAAAACTCATAACACTAGATGCCTATATGAAAAACCTAGGGAAATCTCACTTAAGAGACCTAACAACACAACTGAAGTCTTTAGAATAATTAGAAAGAAACTCTCCTAGAAAAAGTAGATGGTAGTAAATAATCAAAATTAGGCTGAAATCAATTGAAATAAAGATAACAATACAAAGAATCAATGAATCCAAGAGATAGTTCTTTGAGAAAGTCAAGAAGATAGATAAACACTTATCCAAACTTACCAAAAGGCAGAGATAATATCCAAATTAATAGAATCAGAAATGAAAAGTAGGACATAACAATAGACATCCAGGAAATCCAGAGAATTATCAGGTCATAGTTTGAAAATCTATACTCTACTAAAATGGAAAACCTAGAAGAAATGGACAGCTTTTGGAATAGATACCAATAACCAAAATTAAATAAAGATGAGATAAATGACCTAAACAGACTTATAACCCTAAAGGAAATGGAAGCTCTTATTAAAATCTCCCAATTAAAAAAATGCCCAGGGCCAAATGGTTTCACTGCAGACTTCTACCAGACATTCAAAGAAGAACTAATACCAATGCTTGTCAAATTGTTTCATACAATAGAAACTGAAGGAACATTGCTAAACTCTTTGTTGAGGGTACAATCAGTCTGATACCTAAGCCACTCAAAGATGCAACCAAAAAGGAGAATTATAGACCAATCTCCTCCATCAGCATTGATGTAAAAAAACTAAATAAAATGCTGGCAAACCGAATTCAACAACATATCACAAAAAAATCATTTACCACAATCAAGTGGGCTTCATCCCAGAGATGCAGGGATGGTTCAACATACAAAAAACTGTGAATGTCATCCATCATATAAACAACCTGAAAGAACAAAAAATGTGATAATCTCCTTAGATGTTGAAAAAGCCTTTGACAAAATTCAACATTCCTTCATAATAAAAGTCATGGAGGGATCAAGAATACAGAGGAAATACTTAAATATAATAAAGACAATATACAGCAAGCCGACATTCCACATCAAACTAAATGGAGAGAAATTCAAAGCAATCCAACTATAATCAGAAACATGACAAGGCTGTCCTCTTTCCCCTTATCTATTCAATATAGTTCTCAAATTTAACTAAAGCAATAAGAAAACAAGAGAATAATGGAATACAAATAATAAAGGAAGAAGTCAAACTATTTCTATTTGCAGATGATATAATTGTATGCATGAGTGACCCACAAAATTTTACCAGGGACTCAGCAGCTGATAAACATCTTCAGCCATGTAGCAGAGCATAAGAAAACTAAAAAAAAAAAAAAAAAAATCAATAGCCCTCCTATACCCTAAGGATCAAGGGGCTGAAAAAAAATTAAAAAAGCATCACCCTTTATAATAGCTTCAAATAGCATTAAACATCTTGGGGTAATTTTAACCAAACAAGTAGCAGGTGTATTTGACAAAAACTTTACTTCACTGAAGAAGGAAATTGAAGAGGATATCAGAACGTGGAAAGATTTCACTTGCTCCTGGGTAGGCGGAAACAGCATAGTAAAAATGGTAATCTTACCAAAAGCAATCTACAGATTCAATGCAATCCCCATCAAAATTCCAACACAAGTTTTTACAGACTTTGAAAGTACAATACTCAGATTCATACGGAATAACAGGAAACTCAGGATAGCCAAAACAGTTCTGCTCAATAAAAGAAATTCAGGAGGCATCACCATCCCTGACTTCAAACTACACTATAGAGCTATAGTAATAAAAGCAGCCTGTTATTGGCATAAAAACAGACTTGTAGATCAAATGGAATTGAATCAAATACCCTAATATTAACCCATACACTGTTGGGAGCCAAAATCAACTTAGCCATATTTTATAAGTTAGCTCCTCTGCAGCTAGCCAGCTGTCTTTACTCTAGATAGCCAAATACCAGAGACTACACACCCTTATTGTTAAGTTGAACCATGACTTCAGGCTTTCTCTTTGACCTACTCAGATGAGCAAGGTGACCTTCCTCAGACCCTCAACTGATAACAGATAGATTTCCATATCAATTCTACCCTGTCTGTTACTTCCCCTCACATTCTTTTGAACTTCCCACCCCTTTCCTGCCAGCTACCTGCATGGCAGAGATTCTGTATAAATATTGGCTGTAATAATAAAGCTTAGGAGGACTTGAACAGAGAGATTTGTCTTGTCCTTCCATTCCTTTGTGTTCCTGCCTTCCATTTGCTTCCTTCCCAGGTCTAGGACCACACTGAAGACCCTGCTGGCCTGGGCAATACACTTATGAACACCTGATTTTTGACAAAGTGGCCCAAAACATACAATGGAAAAAAAAAGTATCTTCAACAAATGGTGTTGGCATAACTGGATGGTAGTGTGTAGAAGAATGCAAATAAATCCAAACTTATCACCCTGCACAAAACTCAAATCCAAGTGGATCAAAGACCTCAACATAAAACCAGTTGCACTGAACTTGTTAAAAAAAAGTAGGAAATACCTTCCAATACATTGTTGGTACAGGTGACAACGTCTTAAATATAACACCAGTAGAGCAGACACTAAGAACAACAATCAGTAAGTTGGATCTCTTGAAACTGAAAACCTCTGTAAGGCAAAGGACACAGGCAATCAGACAAATCTATAGCCTACAGAATGGGAAAAGATTTTTACCAACCCTACAATTGACAGAGGCTTGATCTCTAAAATACATAGAGAACTTAAGAAACTGCAGCTTCAAATCCTAAATAACCCAATTAAAAAATGGAGTTCAGAACTAAAAAGGGAATCCTCAGCAGAAGAATTAAAAATGGCTGATAGGCACTTGAAAAATTGTTCAGTATCATCAGAGAAATGCAAATCAAAACAACTTTGAGATACCACCTTAAACCTGTCAAAACTGCTAAGATCAACAGCACAGATGACAGCCTATGCTGGAGAGGATGCAGAGTAAGGGGAACACTCCTCCATTGTTGGTTAGAGTGTAAACTTGCTTAGCTACTCTGGAATACAGTATGGCACTTTCTCAGAAAACTGGGAATCAATCTTTCCAATGATCCAGCACTATAACTATTGGGCATGTACCCAAAAGACATACATTCGCATCCCTAAGACATTAGCTCAGTTATGTTCATAGCAGTATTATTTGTAGTATCAAGAACCTGGAAACAGCCTAGATACCTTTCAACTGAAAAATGGATTACCAAACTTTGATACATCTACACAGTGGAGTACTACTGAGCAGTTAAAAAAAAATAACATCCTATAATTTGCAGGCAAATGGATGGATTTGGAGAATATCCTCCTGAGTGAGGTATCATGAGCCCAGAAAGATAAGCATGGAATGTATTCACTCATTAGTGGACTTTAAACAAAAAGCAAAGAACAACCACCCTGAAAACCCCAACCCCTGAACAGCTTCGGATTGAAAGGAATTTAAGAGAGGCATCCAGGGATTCCCCTAGAAAGAGAAAATGGAGAAGATCTTCTTAGCTAATTGAGATCATAATAGGTAGTGACCAAGGAGAGGTGGTTGATTGAGAGAAGCAACAAGGAGGGAGAAAAAAATACATGAATATCTTGATCGAGGAAGCCAATGTGGGGTGGGAAAGAGTCTGGATGCTAGGAATACCCGCAAGAACTCACAGGATGTCCCAGCCTAGGACTCCAACCAATTTTGGAGGGGGTGCCTAAACAGGACTTCCCCTATAATCAAATGAATGACCACCCTAAGTGTCATCACAGAACCTGCAACCAACAATAAATAGAGGTGGAAACAGAGATCCATTGCTAAGCAGCAGGTTGAGCTCCAATTCCAGCTAAAGAGAGAGAAAAGAGAGTTTTGTATTTCGTTTCTGACCCCCTTTGGGCCAGATATCCAACCTGCTCATGGTGGCTTTTATCCCCCTAAAATGATTCAGACATTTATAATAATTTTATCCTGTTTGGCCTATATCTCAGGCACATTGCTAGCTAGCTCTTTCATCTCAATTCAACCCATTTCCATTAATCTATTCTGCCGTGTGGCCCACCGCCCATGGCCCCGCAGCTTGCAGCCCGCAGTTCACCTTTACGTGTTTCTTCTTTGGCGGCTGGAGTCTGTCTGGCTCTGCCCTATTCCTACTTGAACCTCAATTTCCCCACCTACTTCTGTGTCACCTGACATATCCAAAACAGTTCCTTTACTTACAGCATATAGACGGGACATTCCCACCACAAGTCTATATGAGCAAAGGGATAGAGATTATGAGGAGGAGTCCCACAGAGATGGCTGGCTGGAGCTCTGGGGAGCTCACTGAATCAAAAACAGCCACTGGGGAATCATTAGGTAAAGGAACTAAACCCTCCAAAGGTAGATGATTGTCAAATAGCATGGGCAGTATATGGAACCTCATGGAGTCAGATCAGACTGTGTTCCTGTGCATGAACTGTTACCTTAAAGCCCATTTTGTAAAGATAAACACCTAACCCAGTCCTAATATTAAGATGAAGATATCAGACCTACCTCAAATGGATATACCAGACTGACCTGATCCACATTTGGACTCCTTGCCTTCCTTGGGGAATGGATGGGGGACGGGGTGGGAGGAGGTTGAGGAAGGAGTGGGAGGGGTTGAGAGGAGGCAGGGCAAGTGAGCAGAAGGATATATGGAAAAAAACTTTTTTAAAATAAAAAAAAATAAAAAGAAAGAAAAGGAAAGTTAGTATTAGAAGACCATTAGAAGCACAGTTTTCTTGTGATACCATAAGTTTTATCAAATAGAACTTACCTTGGACAGAGCATAAACTATCAAGTGTAAGTGTAGCACTGAGGAAAAATTCAATCAATTTATTTATTTATTAAATCAAATGATTTGAATGCCTTATAACTTTTGACAGAATTCCTCTCTTTTTAGCAATTATTTTTTGCATATTTCCAATCAATATATAGCTATCCTATATTTTTAAATAATATTTGATTCTCGGTTTTTCAGTTTCTCAGAGTTCTTAAATCCAGAAACTTATATCCATTTTAGAACAATTTAATATACAAAATACTCATGTGTCTTTCCTATCTTCATCACTCTTCTTTTTTACTTGAATACATTTCAAGAGGACTTTGAAAAATAGCTCAATACTTCAGTCACATCTCAGTTATCATCAATACTCATTTGTCAAAATCAGAATCATTTAACCTTTACATTGATGATTTTCATCTTTTCATCAACCTTGCTCTTTATTATTTATAAATGTGAGAATGATGTCATACTTTATCATAAGCAACATGAAATGAGAGTGTCTTGCAAAATAAAATACATGAATAAGAAGTGGACAAATGCACATTATCATTTGGTAAAATAAAAAAATGAACAGGATTTGTCAACATTTGAAGCTTAAAAATTATGATTGCAGACTTAGATGTGTGATAAAATCTGAATTATTCCTACTCCTTATCCAGAGACTTTACACACACCACACACACACACACACACACACACACACACACACACACACACACACACACCCTTACTTCCTGCAGAAGTGAAAGAATAAAATTTCATGAATTTTCAGCAGTTGGAAGCCATAAAAACATGAGTGCTTAAAATCAAGAGACTCATCTTACTGCCTAGACTCTGTCAACTAGATACATGTTCACAATTAGCACCCACAGATTTTTGCATTCTGTCTTGTGCTTTTACATTCATCAAATGTATCTACTGTGTGTCATATTCTACCCTTAGTGGTGGAGAAACAATGGCCCTAATAAGCTCTTTAGAATTTTATGTGAGACAAGAAATTTATTAGAATTTCCTAACAGGAAAGTGACATAATTTGGTTTATATATTTTAAAGATTAATCTTTAATTGGTTTATATATAATGGAATATTGATTATGAATGATTGGAACCAATTCTAACACTTTCACAAATATTACTTCATTAGATAGTAAAACAATAATCAGGGAATGGTTATAATATGTACAGATTTACTAAAGGAACTATAATTATTGGAAACTATCAGGGACAGAAAGACTAGAAGCAACTAAAAGATAGTTGCTTCCTACAATATAGTTGTATTTCAAGAGACAGCTACACATGTTCTCAGTAGCCACCAGGCTTTTAAAGTTCAGTATAATTAGTAGTCTGAATGTATTAAATTTTTATCTCAAAAGAGTGACATGACAACCTGTTACTGGATCAGATACCACCATTTCTGAGTAGGTAGTATTCAGTTTAAAATATTATTCTCTTATCTACTTTTTAACCACATTGAAATTTGAGAGCATCTTTTTATTTTGCCCTATGTCAAGTCACATAGATATATGCCTCTTACAAATCCTGAGAAATAATTGTTCCTTTATTTTACTCTAATTGGTAATTTGAGATTACCAAAATAATTTTGCCTATTTATTTCAGTTATTTTATTACTATGATTTATAAAGATTTAATCCTTTATATATTCTATCTATATTATAGGGTTCTAGAGATTTTGCTATGAAGGCAAATTTCAAAAAATTCAAAGAAGCATTAGATGGTGTAAAGAATGATATGGAATAATACCTAATGCAATGTAGGTAAATTTGTCTAAAGTACCATGAACAACTTGCTAGGTTGTTGACTGTGAGGGTAATTTTTGAGTAAGTGCAACATTTGTCTTAAGTGCTGAAGAAAAAATATAGAGTACAATATATTCTTTACCTTGGTTAATTATCTTTCTTTTCAAAAACATAGTAGTTTCTCTAAAATTAAATCTCCTCAGCACAGTGCTGATCATGTAGAACTGACTACTCTCTCAGACGAAGATATAAGGTCTAATCCTTGTTCTGTATTACAATTTCCTTCTAAACCCCCTCCCCTCATAGTTTTGAACCATAGTCCCTGACTAGTGGTACTGACTTGAAGGCTGTGAAAATGTTAGGACTTAGCTGGAAGAACTAGGTCACTAGGAATTCCAGTCATTGAATCTTCTGCTTGATCCCAGCCATGTGAGCAAGTCAGCTTCATACACCCACTGCCATGCCTTTCCCAATCTCTCTGTACTGAGCCACAACAAACCATTCCTTCTTTAAGTTGTTTCTGTAAGGTATTTTTGACTGAGTGACAGGAAAATGACAAACAACCATGTGACTAAACTTCCTTGACTTGCTTTTGTCTGTTTGTTCCTGCAAATACCAAGTTGTTGAGAATGAAGAAACACATCACTGTTGGTGTTTAGGATTATTTTACATGGACAGACACTCTTGAGATGAATAATTTTAGACACAGTAATCATTAGGAGAAAAGCTGCTATTATATTAAGCCAACTAATTAGAAGGCCTTTTAAAAAGAAAAATTAGTAGAAATTTAAATTAAAAGTAAATTAATAGTATGTTGCTATATTTTACAAGAGTCTAAGGGAAAATTATAACTGTAAATACCATCATAATAGATGGTCTTGGTGTACTCTCTACACCACCCAACAATTGCTGAGAACTCTTCTAATAATATGGAATTCATCTAGCATTTTTGCAACTTCTGATCTCCGCTTAGAATACTCACTCTGACTGGAATGTGGATTTCTTTTACTCATATGCCATCTCCTCATCTTCTATTCACGTTATATCTTTTTATATCATTTACTATGTAGTTTGACATATATTATGGTGATCTTTTATACATGCATTTGTTATCTTTGCAGAACTGGTCATTCTACAGAGGATCCAAATGCTGGCTGCATCTCTCTCATTTTGTGTTGTGAGTCAAGTGCTCCACTCATGTTTACTAGTGAGTGAATGGACTTATAAGTGCAAAATGTAGGTACCATATTACCATGAGCTGCACTAAGATGATTAAGACACAGGAAGACCCAGGTCCTCCAAGGTCTCTATTGCTCCACTGTTAAATGTCATTTCAAACTTAGACAGCAATGATGATTCACAGCTTCTGAAAGACCATGTTTAAAATAAGCATCTGTTGCCTGGGAACAGAGCAAACACGACTGACAAGGTTTTGTGGATTATCTTGTCAAATTAGCTCATATTAGCAAGAAACTCTTATTTGTACAAAATAGAAAATAGGGAAAAGGAAAGGGAGATCACTGTGACCTCATTATACCCATCAGGATCATTTGTATAGATTTCTACCATTCCATGCCTTCTTTACCCCAGACCCATTTCAGTCTCATGAGCTGCTATTCTGACATGGTACAAGTGAAAGTACAGCATTTGCAGTTTGCCCTCATGCTGACGTTCCCTCCTTTTCTCCCTCCCTTCTTCTCTTCCTCCCTCCTTTTTTCCATCTATCTATCTATCTATCTATCTATCATCTATCTATCTATCATCTATCTATCTATCTATCTGACTGAGCTTTATGTATGACCCAAGATGATCTGAAACTCAGACTCCTGGGAATTGGGATTAAAAGCCAGTGTCAACACACCTATCTTGGTCTTTCATTTATAAGTGGACTTTTACCCTGAATCCTATATATGTATGAAATTCTGGGAACCCAGGTTGATCCAGACATTTGGCCATGACATAGTGCTGATGGGAACATGTATGTAATTCCCTTCCCTATGTAGCTCCTGATCAGAATATTAGTTACCTACCAGTAACTCACTGCTCATCACTCAGTCAGTTGATCAACATCTTAGGAAATGAGATTCTTTCTTAGTCAAGATAACACAGGCAACCAAAAGTTACAGAGTGCAAGTTTCTTTATGCCAGGGTCTCAAAGCTATAAACTGAGTACAGTATATGCTCTAGACTCTAGAGTCTAGAGAGTATAACTCTATCTTAAAAAGAGGAAACTAAATTGAGCATTGATGATAGTTGATAATATTTATCAATTTCAGAAACCAGTACTTTACATTGATATAATATAACAAGAACTCATTTTAGGTAAGACATCATAGTAATAGAGAAGATGTTTGAATTTTTATATGATTTCTGTAATTAATCATATTGGAATAATTTTATTGACCTTAATTTATCCAGAATCAAGGAACAACTGTCACTAAGAAATTTTATGTGGTTTTCCATGGAAAGTACAATCAAGTTGTCCTAAAAATAGGCAGAATTATAAGACAGAAGTTATACAAAAGCAGGAAGTAGCAATGCCAGTTCATCTAGATTAATGCTACATACTAAGTCATTATTAGTTTTTAATATTTTAGCTTGGACACATTAAAATGCTATTTAAGCCAATCGTCAGGACACAATGTAAAAACACAAGATAGCTTTATTCGAGAGAAGTAATTAGAACACACACACAGACACACAGACACACACACACACACACACACACACACACACACACCTGTCATTTCCAAAAAGCATTGAATACAGGGGAATGTTATAAAATGGAAGCTTTTGACCTCCAAGTTAGAAAAAAAAAAGGTGGTGATAACTGCTGTCATCAAAAGGAATCAAGAGGATGCCTTACCAGAAGATTTCAACTATGTGCTTCTAATTAGAGGAGGTTTTGGTCAAGATATAAAGGTTATTCACTGCAATGGTTAAAAGTCATTTTACAGCCTCAGTTACCAGCTTTCTTTTCAAAATTTAGTGTATGGCTATACTATGTCTGTCAGTTAGCTATAAAAGAGACAGTGCATCCCATCACCAATAGTAAACCTGTCAGAACCTGTTCTAAATCTATGAAGAATGCACTTAGTCATTGACATAAATGTCATTTCATTGTCTGTCCCCTGCCTATGTCATTGCTGTGTTCCACAAATATACTGTTAAAATGAAGCCTCCATTATATTTCGTACATTTTTTCCATCCATTGAGGCATTACACATGTTGTTCTTGATTTTGTTAATTTAATGTTGCTCTTTCATTAAGACATCACAAATCTTCAAAGCAAAAGGGAATATAATCATATTATGAATTTAAATTATGTTATAGCAGAGTTATATTTTCATTGCTTATGTTTTCATTATTTTAATATAACCTTAATTTTCTCAATGTAAGTTTTAGAATAAAAGTGAAGTAGTCCCAATTTTCACCTCTGTGTCCTGAAAGCATAGGGTGTAAACAGCCCTCATAGAGTCTAATTGGTGTTGACAATCTGTTCTTAGTTCCTTGATGTCTGATAACTAGCTCAGATTATTATATGAAAAAAGAAAATAACTATCAGATGCTTAAATGGCTACACTTGTAAATTTTAGCTAGTAATTGTGATGATATATTATATATAATATTATATTTAATAAGATCAGCCTGGAATATCAGAGAACAGATCTACCCACAGTCAATCCAGGAGGGTCAGAGAGTGGTAACTCATGTCATTAATCCCACAATGGAGAAGACCAAGTGGTGACCTAAACTTTAATCCTACAATTCCAGAGACAGAGATCTTTCTGTGTTTCTGAGTTCAAGGCCTAACTACCAAATAGTGGTAGTTCACTCCTTTAATCCTAACTCTAGGATTATGATGCAGAGTTGAACCCAGAAATAAAACAACTGGGTGAAGAAGATATTTAAGGCAGGATTAGGAAGACAGGTATTCTGTAGAAGTCATGAATCAGGCTGAGGACTCTTGAAGATAGCTTTTACCTTGAGAACTTAGCTGGACTGTGGTCTATTTCCACTTTCCGATATTTCAGTTTTTTACCAATATCTGGCTCTGAGTTTTCATTAATAACAATTAGAATTCATGTTTCAAGTGATAAAATAACTCATCATGTTTCACTGATAAACTGATATATTACAGAATTTGAGAACTATACTTATTCATCCTTACTCACCTATCATCTAGGATATGACACAGTTTATTTGGTGAACAGTTTGGCCAAGGGCATTCAATAAATTGGGATTAGGTTAAACACGGAGATAATAAATGGATAAATACAAAGGGTGCAGGGGGACTGAAGAGGGTCAGCTAAAGCCATAATTCACAACCCTTCTGAGTTGGACAAACATCAGAGAAACACAGCTATTGACATTACAATTCACAACAGATGCAAAATTACTTTCATGATGTAGCAACAAAAATAATTTTATGATCCAGGGATCACAATATGAAAAACCACATTAAAGGGTGGCAGCATTAGGAAGGTGGAAAACCAGTAAGCTAGGGGAAGCACGGGGATTGCTTTCCTAAGGGATGATCCATTGATCATGTTGTTTGTGGTGACAGTGGGGTGATGATGTCCATCAAACAGCAGTTTTGTGGACATGATTGGCAGGTGGTGAGTAAGGGGAAGCTGCACACTTGAGGCAGCTCCACATCTGGTTATCTCCAGAGGGATCACCTGAAACTAGTTAAAGATGCTATACAGGAAGGATGCAGACATATGGTGGTGTAGGTCCCCAGACAGGAAAGAAAGTAGAAAAAGGAGGTTACAGGAAAAAGAGGGAAGAGGAAAGGAAGTGACAGAGGGAAAGAAGTGGAGAGGCAGGGTAAAAGGAATGAAGGTGAGAGAGGAAACAAGGAGTTAACAAGAGGAGAGAAAGACAGGTGTTTTTAAGACACCCACTTAAACTGCCCACATACTCCAGGAAGGCAACTGCCCTAAACATATACATACATATTCTTATCAGGTTTTTATTCATACTTAATCTCAATTTCTGAAGGTCAAATCAATTGCAAAGATCTATGTAAAACACTTATCTTATTTTTTTATATTATTAGTCCCCACTATATTACATGTAACCTCTGGATGAAATCATCCTAATACATGTGCTACACTCTATTTTCTTTGGATTACATTTAGTTTATATTTGTAAATTCTTTTACATTAAACAAATAAAAACCACACTGCATTTTTGCCAACAAAAACACCATAATTATGAAAATTCTCACACATTTGTACTAGAATTTGAGATCTGCCTACTCACAGATGGTTTTCTAGGACCAAAGTAGGTCTAAGGACTGACATAGTGCTCTCTATAATACCTTTACCAGCCTACATTCTCATCAGAAGTACATGCTATATTAGGTTTTCAGAATTGGGCTATCAAGTATGTAATTTAAAATTCTTGGATGTTTGAGTACTGATAACTCTGTTCTCCACACTCCAATAACTGACCTCTGAAAGAGTAGCCTCTAAACATGTCAATTGTGTACATTCCATTGGACTGTTGTCTAGGACCTATGTCTGGCCAGCTATGGAACTTTTTCAAACGCACATTCTTTTTCAATCTTTCAATAATTGTCCTCATTTAACCAATTGTCCATTCATGCAAGAAAAACCAATCTTTCACCTGCTAGGTAGACAAGAACTGTGTCCCTTGATGCATGTCTCTTGCCTGCAAGGGAAGCTTCCATAGTAAGTGTTCTGAAACCAACAGGAGATGAACAGAGTGTTATTGTTAGAGAACGTTTGAAAGGTCAGGGAAGTTATCCCTGAAAAAGATGCATTAATTTAAATTCTTTAAAAGAAGTGGATTATTTAAAAAAAAATAAGGTAACTTGGGGGTTGAGAATATTAGTATGACATGCAATCTCTATAGATGGAAATGATATCTGCAACAAACCTAAAGAAACATTGCCAATATAGAGAAGAAAAGAGGTGCAATATGAACAAAGTCAAAACAGAGGGTCAGGAATGTGGAGGTGATGCCCAACCATGAAGAGCTTTGCAGAGAATAAAAAACATTTGATTAGAGAGAAATATCTGATATGTAAGCATTTGATGAGAACTCTAATGATGACCTGGCCTTTCCATTTGTTTCTTATAAATCTGCTTTAGACAAGACAGTCACTAGCCACAAGTGACTGCTTCTAATGTGGCTGGTTTTAACTGAGATGGCTTGTAAAAATAAAAATCAAGTTGCAAAGTAGTCTTGCTTTAACAATCAGTAGAAAGTACTTCTTGAGAATTTATTTTTTTGTCTATTGGTCTTTTATTATTAAATAATTCTGAATTATTTCAAAAGATATCACATTTTCTGGATAGAGATCTTCTGTGGGTACATATTCAATTATTCCTACCACTTTTCATATAACAAGTTTCTAAATATTTGGCAATTTGTTTTTTTTGAACATTTGACCACAATGTTGGTTTTATATATAAATTACAATAATTTGGATTTATTGTATGTATTATAATATAAAATTAACTTCACTTATTTCCCTTTTTGGTCTTTTCTGTGTGGCTACTAGAAAACTAAAAATTATATGTATGGCTCATCATATATTTATTGGACAAAACCCATATTTATTTGTCTTCCCAGCCTCTCTAGAATGCTAAAGACTTCTCAGAACCTTTCTGATGATCTTCTTATTAAATATGAGTAGTACAGAGTGTTATGTCAACACTGAGATGATTTCAGCTAGAATGCCAGGTAGAAAGTCATCTAAGTAGATATACACTGAGTAAATCTAGTCTTCAAGGAGAGCAGTTTAGCAGATTGTGTGGGAGTTAAATATATGCACATATCCCATTATATATTAACAAGATATGTGCTTTGTGAAGACTCCCACACATTACTTAGAATACTGGCTTAAATTTTCCATCAGTAGAGCAACTCAGAATAAAGGAGGGGGAAATCTAGCAATAGTACAGTGAATGCCACAAGCTCTAGTTAAATGGTAAGGATTGTTTTGTAAAGAATGAATTTTTCATGAGTGCTCTTTAAAAACCATTTTGCTAGGATTCCTTTACTTTGATATAGTCATCTCAAGAAGCCAATTATTTCTTATTGAATTTTTCTGATTGATCTTTTTACATTTGAATTAAGAATTAGTAGAAGAGGGCTGGAGAGATGGCTAAGCACTAAACAGCATACCCTACACTTGAACAGGACCCTACTTTGGATTTCAGTATTCTGCTGTGTGTCTACCAGATTCTGTAGCTGCTCCATCACCAGATCAGATTCTCCTGGATGTCAACTTCACTCCCATATACCTGCCCACTCTCCTTGTACACAAACCCAACCCTACATACTCATATCCACCCTCCTTGCACACATACCCAGCCCCACATGCACATACACACCCTCTTTGTATATGAACCCAACTCTACATACACAAACACAATTTTCAGATAAGCATATCCTCTCTCGCATTTACATAATTAAAAGTCAATGCTAAAAAAGAATTTGCTAAAGAAATTACATTCTGTTTTTGCCAACCTAGCTGGCTAAACTTACTTTTGGCCACCATAGCTCACTAGACGAAATTGTTATACACAAAAATAAAATGGTCTGGAATGTTAAAGGATCAAGTTCCATCTAGAACCATGCAAGCATGGTTCCTCCTGTGAGAATATTTGCCACCTTTATTACCTACCTTATTTATACTTTTATTTAAAACACAGATGTCCATACACAGTCTAGAAAACCTCCAGCCACCAAAAAAACAAATAAAACCAAAACATACAAAACCCAAATAAACTAAAACCCATTAAGTCTCATGGCAAATAAATTAATAAAAATAAATTAAATTGAAATAAAAAACTAACTAATAATATGCTTAAAACAAAAGCCAAACAACATAAAATTAACATAAGCTTCTAAATAATTTTTTTAAAAATATAAACTGCCACAAACAAGTCCAAACTTCTAACCCAAACAAAATCAAAAACTAATTACAGCAAGAAACTGTCGTGCATGACCTAAGTATGGGAACTAACTTTTTATTAAATAAAATAATCTTAGGGAAATTTATCACCATGAGACTGTACAGAGGTGCTCTTATTACCATTTTAGAACTCATAATGTTGTAGGTATATAGTGTTGGATTAATAGATTTAGCAGACTTATCCTGTCCGCATTGCTCTGCTCCATTTTATTTTTATGGACTAGCAGTCACTGTGGCTTTTTCTGAAGTGCCTCATTTACTCTAAGAAGTGCTGAGAATTCTGCTGTGGAAGAAGGATCAGGTGTTTAATTCTAAGCATTTTGTATGAGTGGGTAGCTTCTTTATTTCATCTGAAGCACTAAGTTTAACCAGAGCTTAAAACATGACACTCTGATTATCCACCTAGAGGTCATTTAGTTTTTGAAAACTTTTAAATTTAAATCAGTGAGCTAAACAGAAACTCTCAATCAGCCATCCACAATGTCATTTCTCTCACTCTCTCTCTCTCTCTCTCTCTCTCTCTCTCTCTCTCTCTCTCTCTCCCAGTATGTGTGCCTCTTTTCCCCCTTTCCCTCCCTCCCTCTCTCCCGTGTGTGTGTATATGTGTCTGCCTCTCTATTCCCTCTTCCCTTCCTCCCCCTCTCCTGTGTGAGTGTGTGTGTGTGTGTGTGTGTGTGTGTCTGTATGTGTCTGTGTGTAAGTACACATACCTGTGAATGCACATACACATGCATGCTACAGAGTTAGGGCATGTGGCCAGTTGTCCTCTCTATCATTTCTCATTTTGTTCCTTTGAGATATCTTCTCTTAATGATGCTGGAGCAAGGTTGGCATCCAGTAAGACTAAGCAAACCTATAGTTTCCATTCCTCACAGTGGAGTTACAAGCATAACTTCTGACCTTTTACATGTGCACTGACTATTAAAATTTATAGCAAATTCTGTGAGTTACTGAGCCTTATTTTCCAGCTTCACCATGTTATTAAAAAGTTATTAAATTCTTCACCCATGATGTTTTGAAAATCATATGTTTACACTTTATATTTAGGTGGCAACTGGGTTAAATGGAGACATTTCACATTCCCCGGAGTTAAACAAGATGTGTGGAGTTTTGAGATATTTGCTTTTATTTCTATTTCTCTTGGTCTTTATGTATGCATGTGCAGTTGCAAGGGGTCTTTGAAAAGAAGAGAAGCCATTCATTCAGAAAACTGACTACAGATGTAAAGTAAAATAGAAATAAGAAGATTTATGGAGTTTTAAGAAACTTAAAAGTCCATTCTGGGTATTGTATACTCAGCATATTTTTTTTCAATAAGTAGAAAAACAGCAGGAATGTATTTAGGAATCCTGAAAAGCACCAGTTGTGGATTCATTTGTCAGTAAACCAGTGGTGGCTTTACCATATTTTCTCTAATATCTCTTAGTAATGGAGCAGTAAGCAAAGGGGTTTATAGAAGGCAGAAGAAACCCTCTATGCCTGGCTCAAGAAACAAAAAGAGAAACTCAAAAATTTTAGAGAAATACAAAAAATTAGCAATGTATCCCTTCTTATTTTTTTTTTTCCATAGCCAAACTCTAATCAACCTTGGGGAGCAGCTTGGTCTACAGGAGCACAGATTGAGGAGTCCATATTTTTACTCCCTTCAAGAGTACCGTTGTGATTCAGAAGGCAAGCCCATTTCCACCACTGTTTGTTGCTTGTCATGTCTTTTTATTCATACCCAACATGGACATACCCAGGAAGTGTTCTGAATTATTACAAGTCTCACTTCCCAATGCAAAGCAATACAGAAGGTTCCAAAATACCTGGGGAACCACCAAGGTGATACTTGAAAAATCACTCCAAACTGATGCTTTTCCCCCCAAACTAAGAACTGAACACAAAAATCACTGACTACATTGGAGACTGGCCACTAGGTATTTCAGGGTCTGACCACATTCAGATGAGCCCCTCAAGCTTTTCTGATGTTATCACTCCATGATAAGCCTATTCACTTTATGTTGAAATGTCTTAAGTCTAAAGAAAATGCACATTAAGCACCTAGCATACCAAACACCATAATTTAAAAACACAAATGTAGTGTTGGTTCACAGGAAGCAAGATGGTGTTAATGGGATGCACATCACTGGCTCAGGATAAGATAGAAAAATTTTGACATAAGATTTCTACTGCATATATCTCACTTTCACATCATCCTAAAGTTGAAAAGTTCTAAATCGACCCATTCATTCATTATAAGTCTAGGGCCATATAAATTACTATAACTGCTTCGACAGCTATTATTACATTGTGTTCACATTATAGGGAAGGCATTTGTAACTCCCCACATGAACTCATCCAGTTGACTATTCACTGAGTCAATCTTCTCACAATCATTTTTCTATATTTAAAGATGATACAGAGATTCATAGGAACAAGTGGCATTCAAAATGTACAGGAGGCAATAACAAATCATGTGATATATGAGTTAATAGAAAAGTATCAGCTTGCATAGGAAAAAATATATCAAATGGTAACATTCTGAAATAAAGAAGAGGTTGGAATCAATGTGACTCCTGAAAACAAGGATCATAGATGGCATGCCAAATAAAGAGAAAAAAATAAATAAATACCAACTGGAAAGTTTGATATTCTACTCGCAAAAACAATATCAATTTTTTTTCCCTGAAAGAATCAAGGGCAAAATGGAACGGGTAGAAGAAATAATAAATGAAGTTGAAGATAGTAACAAAAAGATTCAATCTAAACAATGTATAAGTATTAAACCAATGAAAAGACTCTTAGGGATCTGTACAATAACAATGAAAAGTCCAGTGTTTATGTCCTGAGAACCCCAGGGAGAAAGGTGTTGTAAAACAAATAACTGAAGAAAAATAGCTATAAGAAGTCACAATCGGCCACATAACAAGATATACAGACTGACACTGTGGTGGTTTAAATTGGAAAGACTTCAAGAGACTCATGTGTTTGAATGTTTGGTCATAGAGACTGGCAATACTAGGTCTTGTAGCCTTGTTAGAGTAGGTATGGCTTTGGTGGAGGAAGAGCTTTGAAGTCTGCTATGCTCAAGTTACACTTAGTAGGACAGCTGTTTCTGATGCCTGTGGACCAAGATGTAGAACTCTCAGCTTCTCCTCCTATATCATGTACTTCTGTACTCCACCATGATGATAATGGCTAAACCTCTGAAACTGTAAAATAACCCCAGTTTAATGTTTTCCTTGATAAAAGTTGCCATGGTCATGGTATTTCTTCACAGCAACAGAAATCCTCAGACCAACATTTATACCAAAGACTGAGGTATTGCCTGTTATATGCCTGAATATGCTTTTGTTTGAAGGAATGTGGACTTTAGAAGTGTAGATTACATAAGTAGTTGCATGCTCTAAGTGCTGCTTAATGGGACATATAAGTAGGAGCATAGAATACAGTGGTACTGAGAGTTAATTGAACTGTGAGGGTCTGAGTAAAGAGATTTCAGAGGAGAAAAAAATTAGTATGTTGCGTAGAGATCATTCTTATAATATTTTGATAAATAATGACTGCTATTTTTCATTTTCTAAAAACTTTGCTTGAGACAAAACGGAAGAATTTATTGTTAATTCCATTAGCAGAAGAAATCTGAAAACAGTTTAGTATTGACTCTGTTGTTTGGCTATTAGTGCTCATTCTTTTTTCTTCTTTTTTTTTATTATAAAAAAAGTCATATTTTTTTATTCAGACTTGAACTGAACAAGTATCCCCTTGTTCAGACTCCTTTCTCCCTCCCACCTCTCCTAGTCACTCATTCTTCTCCCCATCTCATTATCTCCTCCCCAGCAAGGGCAGGAGGTCCCAAGGTCCCAAGGTGGCTTAGTTCAACATCCACTCCAGGCAGATCTGCTTTCCTCACCCTCACATCAACACTGAGTCAGGTGTTTCTCTGGAAGGAATGGGCTACAAGGTGCAAGTCCACAGTGCTTCAGATCCCAAGCTGTTCAATGGTTATCATTTGCAACTTGGACGTGATTAGCTTTTTTTGTTTAGAGTCCACCAATGAGTGAGTACAGCCCCTGTTTATCTTTCTGAGTATGTGAGAACTCGCTCAGGAGGATATTCTCCAAATCCATCCATTTGTCTGCAAATTTTAGGATATCATTTTTTTTTTCTCACTGCTGAGTAGTACTCAATTGTGTAAATATACCATAGTTTGTTAACCCATTCTTCAGTTGAAGGGCGTCTATGTTGTTTCCAGGTTCTTGCTATTATGAATAATGTTGCTATGAACATAGTTGAGCTAGTGCATTTGGAGTGCGACTGTACATCTTTAGGGTATATGCCCAGTAGTGGAATCTCTGGGACTTTGGAGAGATTGATTCCAAATTTTCTGAGAAACTGCCATGCTGCATTCCCGAGTGTCTGAGCTAGCTTGCACTCCCACCAACAATGGAGGAGTGTTCCCCTTGCTCTGCAAACTCTCCAGCATTGGCTGTCATCTGTGTCTTTCATCTTAGCCAATCTGACAGGTGGTATCTCAAAGTTGTTTTGATTTGCTTTTCTCTGAAGTCTAAAGATGTTGAGCACTTTTTCAAGTGCCTTTCAGCCATTCATATGCTGAAAATCCCCTTTTTAGTTCTGAGCCCCATTTTTTGATTGGATTATTAAGAGTTTGGGACTCTAGTTTCTTGAGTTCTCAATATGGAGCAGTCCTCTATCACTTTTCGGGTTGGTGAAAATCTTTTCCCATTCTGTAGGCTGTAGTTTTGTCCTATTGACAGTGTCCTTGGCTTTACAGAAGCTTCTCAGTTTCAGGAGGTCCCACTTACTGATTGTTGTTCTTAGTGTCTATGCTACTGGTGTTATATTTAGGAAGTGGTCACCACTGCCAATATGTTGGAGGGTATTTCCCATCTTCTTTTCTGTCAGGTTCTGGTTGGTTGGGTTTATGTTGAGGTCTTTGATCCAATTGGATTTGAGTTTTGTGCAGGGTGATAGGCTTGGATCTATTTGCATTTTTCTACACATTACCATCCAGCTATGACAACAGCATTTGTTAAAGATACTATCTTTTTTCCACGGAGTATTTTGGGCCTCTTTGTCTAAGATCAGATGTTATCAGGTTTTTGGGTTTATGTTGTGATCTTCAACTCAATTCCATTGATCCACAAGTTTGTTTTTATGCCAATACCAGGCTGTTTTTATTACTGTAGCTCTATAATATAACTTGAAGTCAGGTTTGGTGATGCCTCCTGAAGTTCTTTTGTTGAGCAAAATTGTTTTGGTAATCCTGGCTTTCCTTTATTCCAAATGAAATTGAGTATTGCTCTTTCAAGGTCTATAAAAAATTGTTGGGATTTTTATGGGAAATATATTGAATCTGTAGATTGCTTTTGGTAGAATTGCCATTTTTACTATGTTGATCCTACCTATCAAGGAACATGGGAGAGCTTTCCATTTTCTGATATTCTCTTCAATTTCTTTATTTAGTGATTTAAAATTTTTGTCAAATAGATCTGCTACTTCTTTGCTTATAGTTACTCCAAAGTATTTAGTGCTATTTGCAGCTATTTTAAAGGGTGATGTTTCCCTTATTTTTTTTCAGCCCTTTTATCTTCAGTGTATATGAAGGCTACTGATTTCTTTGAGTTAATCTTGTACCCTGTTCCCTTGCTGAAGGTGCTTATCAGCTGTAGAAGTTTCCTGGTAGAATTTTGTGGATCATTTATGTATGCAATCATATCATCTGCAAATAGAGATAATTTTACTTCTTCTTTTCCAATTTGTATCCCTTTAATCTCCTTTCATTCTCTTATTGCTTTAGCTAAGATTTCATGAACCATATTGAATAGATAAGAGGAGAGAGGACATCCTTGCCTAGTTCCTGATTTTAGTGGGATTGCTTTGAGTTTTTCTCCATTAAGTTTGATGTTGGCTGTTGGCTTTTTGTAAATTGCCTTTATTATATTCAGATATTTTCTCTGTATTTCTGATCTCTCCAGAGCTTTTATCATAAAGGAGTGTTGAATTTTGTCAAAGACTTTTTCATCATCTAAGAATATAATCATGTGTTTTTTTCTTCAGTTTGTTTATATGATAGATGACATTTATGGTTTTTTTTTTATGTTGAACCATTCCTGCATTTCTGGGATGAAGCCTACTTAATCATGGTTCATGATATTTTTTATATGTTGCTGTATACAGTTTGCCAGGATTTTGTTGAGAATTTTAGCATCAATATTTGTGAGGGAAATTGGTCTGTAATTCTCCTTCTTTTTTGTGTCTTTGAGTGGCTTGGGTAATAGGGTAATTGTGGCCTCATAAAAGGAATTTGGCAATATTCCTTCAATTTCTACAGTGTGAAATAATTTGAGTAGTATTTGTAATAGCTCATCTTTGAATGTGTCTTAGAACTCTGCACTGAAACTATCTCACCTGGGCTTTTTTTTTTTATTTTTTTTATTTATTTTTTTATTGGGAGGCTTTTAATGACAGCTTCAATTTCATTTAGGGTTATAGGTCTGTTGCATTTAATCTGATGTCCATTTAATTTTCATAAATGGTACCTGTCTAGAAAGCTGTCCATTTCTTCTAGGTTTTCCATTTTTGTGAAGTATAGATTTTCAAAATACGACCTGGTAATTCTCTGAATTTCATGGGGGTCTGTTGTTATGTTCCCCTTTTCATTTCTGATTTTGTTGATTTGGATACTCTCTCTCTTCCCTTTGGTCACTCTGAAACAGATCTATAGTGAAAAAGAACAAGTTGAGAAAGAAAATATGCAAAGTGTATAATTTGAGAAAAATGGGACACCAGAAAATAGAATGGAGTTTAGTCTTGTGTTTAAGGAGATACACAGATTAAGAAATGGAATAAAGGGAGTGTTGATCTGTGGGCAAGATCTCATAGAGTTAACCTTCTAATTTGTGTATAGGAATTAAAGAAACACTCCGAGTCAGATTGATGATTCACACTTTTATTCCCAAATTCCAGAGACAGAGACAGGAAAATCTTTGAATTCAAGGCCAACCTGGTCTACAGAGCAAGTTCTAGGACAACTGAGATTAGGTACTAAAGAAAACCATGAAGAATAATGATAAAAAAAGATCGTGAAGATGTAATTGAACAAAGAGACCATGTTCCAGCCGCAACAAGCAGCAGATCTTGGCAGCTTTGGCCATGTGGTTCTGGCTTTAGATCCAAGGATAAAAGAAAGGGTTTATGGAATCTAACTAAGGAAAGCTGCTGAGGCTACTCATGTGGCAGGGGTGTTCCTTCTTCATGACCCAGAGTGACCATTGTGTGAATCCTGAATTGCCTTGGATTCTTCAAAATGTTGGTGATGCCAGAGTCATGGGATACCTAGTGAAGAGAACTGCTAACAGGAAGTGGAATTAGCCGAAGAAAAACAAATGTGTTGCAATCAACAAAGCTGAAAGGGTTTGGAGGTCTAAAGAGGATTTTGGCTTCAGATTTACAAATGCAGTTTGGAGATTGGCCAGCTGTGTTTTCTTTTTATTTGTTTATTTGTTTGTTTGTTCTGTCTTGCTTTGTTCCAGTATCTCACCATTATCCCACATTTCATCCACATTGAAATGGTAACGCATATCCTATGCCATTATATGTTGAAAGTTTGTTATCTGTTTTTTAATTTTGATTTTATAGGAAATTGAAGTTAAGAGATTACATGAATCTCAGAAGAGATTTTAACTTTGGATTTTAAACCATTGCTGAGACCTTGACAGATTACTGAAACTTTTAAAGTTGGACTTAATGCATTTTGCAATATGCCATGCACAGGCCTATAGGGGACAGGTAGTAGAATGTGGTGCTCTGAATATGTATGGCCCATAGACTCTTGTGTTTGAATGATTTGCTAAAGGGAGTGGCATAGGAGGTGTGATCTTGTTGGAGAAGGTGTGGTCTTGTTGGAGGAAGTGTGTCATTGTGGCTGTAGGCTCTGAGGACATACTTGCTCAAGCTTTGCTCAGTGGGACAGTTGCTTCTGCTGCCTACAAACCAAGATGTAGAACCCTCAGCTGGTCTCCACCACCATGTATACATGCACACTGCTATGCTTCCTATCATAAAGATAATAAACTAAGCCTCTGGAACTATAAGCCAGCCTCAATTAAATGTTTTCCTTTATAAGAGTTATCATGGTCACAGTGTCTCTTCACAGCAATAGAAACCGTTATGGAGACACATACCTTTGGTGAATAATCATATAAGATTCACATGGAGACACATGAAAATAAGGCTGGAAAATTTAAGAGAAAAGGGAAAGAAGTGAAAAAATCTTGTACTAAGAATATGATGTGAGTTTGAACACGTGGTCACCTGCTGGTGGTAACATTTGGGAAGGCTGTGGACCTTAGTATTTGTAGCCTTGCGAGGAGATGGGTGTTACTGGATACAATCCTTGAGGGTCCTACCTTAGCTCTACTTTCTGTTTACTTTCAGCTTCCTGATTGTGAGTGTGTGATTGACAAATCAGCTTCCTGCTGACACTACTGTCTTTATTTCTATGGCTCTCACAACCTCTCAATGATGTGGCATCATCCCTTCGAAGTGTGAGCCACAATATACCTTTCTTTCCTTCAACTAGTTCTTGCCAGCTATTTTACTTATAGAAATAAGAAAAAAATTAATGCAAATTTTGAGAGCACAGAAAAATAGGAGACAGAGGGCAATCACTAAAACTTGAAAGTAGGGCTCTTTTTTAAGTGTTACTGCATGAGAAGCACTGCCATCCTGCTAACATAATTCAAGAATGAAAGGAAATTGAAAGAATTTCAGATGAAGGGAAAATGAAGAGACTCCATTACTAGCCAACCTGCCACACCTCTAGCATAACTAAGGAAAGATGGTTAACCTCCAGAAGAAAGCCAGGATCTTCAGAAATGAAGAGCAACAGTATGGAAATTATGTGAATACATATATTCTCTTCTTGAGTTTTAAAACCATGAGTGAAAGCAGGGAGGAGAAATCAGAGCATTAGTGAAGTGCAATGTCTGTAGTTGATTACAAGAGAGATGCTCAGGGACAACATGGTGGGAGGCTTTCTATTTCCAAAGCAAGCTGGTAAAATATTAATTCTAAGTAGACTTGGAATTAAATATGTATATTGTCCCCTCTAGATTAAACTGCATGACAACCAAAAGAATTGGAAAAGGGAAACTAGTTCTAGCATATGTACTGGAGTCCAATTAACCTCTCTTACATCTCTATCCTCTTTTGATTTTTTAATGGTTATCAGGTATATTAGTGTTGGCTATCTGATAAACTTAGGCTGTTATTCTGTAGCTTTAGATGATATTGCTGACATTTGTTCTTTATACTCCTCTGCTTGTGCTTGAATATTTTTGAGTTCCTTTTTAATAGACTTTTTAAAGGCTTCTTTTTTAGCATTCACATTAATTGACTTCTTCAATGATAAAACAGAAGTTGAACAACAAAAAATATTCATAATAAACATTAAAAGGATTATTCCACCTACTTTATCTTTTCCTTTACTGGTTCTAATATCAAATCATTTAGAGAAAGATCACTGAAAGACCAAGCACTATCCATTGCCTTAAACAAATTTCCCCTCTGTTGTACTCACCAATTTAGCTGTCAGAATCAGTTCAAATGGTTGTGAAGTGGGGCAGCTACCTAGTGTGATAGCAGCCTAAGGAGGGGTTCAAAAAGAGAAAGAACTTGCAACCCACCAAGAGAAAGAGGCCACTGCCTAAAAATACTTACCCAGATTAAATTGAAATGGAAACATGTGTGGCCATGTCTGCCTAAAGCTGGAGGTTAACTCAACAGCTTAACCAGCCGATAATTACTCTTCTGGTCACATGTTGTTCTGGCCGCTAAGTGGCTTTTTGGGGGTTGGGCGGGGAATTCGTGCAGCAATGTTGAGTGCCAAATGACTGAGACAGGTACTGATCTGTAAGTATAACAAAATGTCATTAGGATTTATTTTATTGTTCCTTTCTTTTAATCTTGGCTTTACCCTAGGTCCCTGAGCTATCTAGTCTCATGTTCTAGATCACCCAAATAGTGTTGAGCATGTGGTCCATCTCCTAGAATGTTCTTAAAGTCACATCAGATATTGGTTGATTACTCCCACAAGCTTTATTTCATCATTGCACTAGCTCATCTGTTTTTGCAATCAAGACACAATTGTAGATCAAATGGTTCATAAAGGGTTAGTGTTTATGTTTCTACTTTGGTAGCCTGAAGGTTACTTCCTGTACCAAAGACTCTAGAACATAAACATGAAGTCTCTATCAAGCACCAGCTTGACTTCTCCATGTTTAATGATTTGTGTAGTGTTGTCTTCTGTAAATAGGACTTTGCTGTCAGTTTTCAAAGAATAATCTATCATCTTGGTAGAATCCTGAGTTGTTTGGTGATTTCCATGGTACTTTGCCGAACAATTAAATTAGATGTAACCCAATCCCAGTCCTGAAAGATTCATTTGGTGGCAAGACATGTCCAGGTGGACTTTGGTCTTCCCCATTATTTTTCCATTTCATTTAGATCTTCATATATGTATTTGTTTCAGGAATCTTATACTGTCTATAGGTTTTGGTATTATACTCTTCAGATGACCTTTAATTTTAGCTGTCTTTTCCTATATTCTCTCTCTTGTGCTCCTCTTCCCTCTGCCTCCCCACTTGATCTTCCCATTCCAGCACGCAGTCCTACCCTAGCCGTAGCTTCAAAGCCGTACGTATTCTATCTCCCTTTCCAAAGGAGATCTATTTGCCACCTAGTGCATTGCTTTAAACATAACCTCTGTGGTTCTATGGATTATAGCTCGGTTGTCTTTGAATTGACAGCTAGTATCCACATACAAATAAATACCTACAATGTTTGTCTTTCTGGGTCTATGTTAACTCACTTGGGATAATTTTTCTAGTTATAGCCATTTACCTGTATATTTCATTTTTTTATGGCTGGGTAATACTGTGTTGTGTAAATGTATCACATTTTCTTCATATATTCTTTGGTTGAAGGACTCTAGGTTGTTTCTGGTTTCTAGGTACTGAGCACCAATAAACATTATTGAATAAGTGTCTGTGTGGTAGGATAAAGTATCCTTTGGGTAAATGTCTAGGAGCTGTATAGATGGATCTTGAAATGGATCAATTCCAGCTTTTTGAGAAACTGCCACAATGATTTTTATAGCAATTGTGTGAGTTTGCAGTCCCACCAACAGGTGGATGAATGCTCCCCTTACTGAACATTCTTTGCAGCATGACCTGTCATTTGCTTTATAAATCTTAGCCATTCTGACCTGTATAATATAACATTTCAAGTAGTTTTGATTTTTATTTTCCTGACAAGTAAAGATGTTGATTAGTTTTTTAATGTCTGTCAACCATTTGAGTTTCCTATTTTGAGAATTCTCTGTTTAGATCTATAGCACCTTTTAAAATTGGGTTATCTGGATCTTTTTGATATTTAGTTTTCTGAGTTATTTATATATTTTTGATATTAAGCCTCTGTCAAATATGTAGTTGGTAGAAATCCTTTCTCATCCTGTAGTTTGCTGCTTTGTGTGAAAGATGGTGTCCTTTAACATCCAGAAGCTTTTCTTGAAGTCTCATTTATTAATTGTTGATCTCAGTGCCTATGATAATGTTGTTCTGTTCGAATAGTCTTTTCCTGTGCCAAGAATTCAAGGCTACTCTCCACTTATTCTTCTATTAGCTTCAGTGTTTCTTGTTTTATATTGAGCCTGTTGATTCATTTAGAGTTGAGTTTTGTCTAGAAATTTAAGTAAAACCTGTAAAAGGACACCATTTAGAAAATTACTTATTTGTGTATGTTGGGGAATAGTATCCATGCCATAGGTTATGGATGTCATAGGATACTGTGGGAGTTGGTTTCCTGCTTCTTCTATGTAGTGTCTGAGAATGGAATTTGGGGTATCAGGCTGAGCATCAAGTGCCTTTACTCACTGAGCCATCTCTATGATTCTAAAACACATATTTTAAAAGATAGATATTTTTAGGTTAGTAAAAGACTGTTAGACAATCAAATATGCTATTTGGTATAAACCTTTTTTGTTTAATAATCAAGTGAGGTGGGAATATTCATCTGTATGCTATGAATATCATTCTTTAAATAAAGGAACAGTTTTGGCCATGCTAGGCACCTTAGAAGTAGGCGGGGAAATTGAGGTACAGGTAGGAGGAGGGCAGAGTCAGACAGACTTGATCCAGACACCAAGGAAGAACCATGTAAGAAATACAAGTGAGCCATGGGCCAGGGCATGTGTCCAGACAAATTAATGAAAATGGGCTGAATTAAGATGAAAGAGTTAGCTAGCAATATGCCTGAGACATAGGACAAACAGGATGAAATTAATATAAGCATCTGAGTCATTTTTTGGGGGGCAATGTGGCAGTGGGCAAATCTGAACCTCTTGGCTGATGGAGCCAGAAACCTCTTGTTACAATCAGGAGAAAAATTTAATGAATAATTACCTCGTTAAGATGGAACAACATCAATATTTAATGAATGTTCTAATGTGTTACCTAGTGTTCCTAATGTATCATCAAATCAAACAAGATAAAAAAAGTAATGAGGTGACATCTTAAAGTTCAATGGCATGGAAGTCCTGACTCAGTCAAGGAAGATAGTGTAACTAGGGAAGCAATGCTATATATGGAGGAAGTAACTATGACTAAATGGCACCAGACTCTATATTGATTATATTGAGTATATTGCTCATAGTTCTTTTTTTACCCCAATTTCAAAACCTTTGAATTTATTCATCAATATTTCTACCTTAATTCAAATTGGATATATATATGTATATATATGAATAAACACATATATACATATACGAATGCACGTAAACCTTTGAATGGATGTTAGTGTAATGTGTGATTTAATGATGGGTATGCATTCTGAGAAGTATGGTTTTATTATTTTACAATAGTGTAACTATCAGCAGAGAATGTGCTTACACAGCTTTGTATGTCATAGTTAATCATATATCTAAGCTATGTTTTATGGCTGATTGCTTCTGGTCAACAAAACTGTATAGCATGATTCCTCCATGAATTTTCAGGAACCAGAACATCACAGTATTTATGTTATAAATGTAACTAAACATAGAAAATATATAATAAAAACACCAAACAATAGGAAATATTGATCTCAGTTATGCAATTGTAGTACCATGACCATTGTATATGCAGTCTGCTTTTCTCACACACATTTTTTTAAAGAAATAAAAACAACATACATTCACATATTTATTTAGTGCATATATATTATGTATACACACAAATGTATATATAGTCTTTCCATGATAAATATTGTAAAGTTTTAGAATGTTTTCTCAGTGTCCATGTGCTATCTTGTATGTAGATCAGCATTATTGGGAAGTAGTGCAATCTTTAAGAGACAGGGGATAATGAGAGATCTTTATAAGTCATTGTAATAGAATGTCCTCTAGGAGAGAGTGGGAACCCAGCCTCATCTCTCTTCTTTACTTCCTAGTCATGAGGTAAACACTTTGCTCTGCACTAATATACAGTCTCATTACAGACTCTAAAACAACAGGGCAAATGGATGGCAATATAACTTTCAAACCAGAGAGAAAAAATTAGCTTTTTCTAAATTGTTTATCTCAGATATTTGTTATAGTGAGAGAGAAAGGAAGGAAGGAGGGAAGGAGGGAGGGAGGGAGGGAGGGAGAGATTTAGTATGCAGAATTGGTTTATACAACTCTGGAAACAGAGGTTCCAGTCTGACATCTTATGATGAATATTTAAGAAAGGCAGTAATATAATTACAATCTAAAGAAAAGGCTTAGGAACAAGGAGAATTTATGGTGCAAATTCTAGCTGATAAGATGACTGACATCTTATCCAAGGGGCAGAAAAGTGAAAGATTTTATCTAGTTTTCTGTATATAATTGTGATAAACACTATGACCAAAAGCAACTTAGGGAGGAAAGGGTTTGATTCATCTTACAGTTTAATATCATAAAGGAAAGTCAGGGTAGGAAATCAATATAGGAACCTTGGGGCAAGAACTGAAGGAGAAGACATAGAGAAGCATTACATACTGGCTTGCTCAGCCTGCTTTTTTACACAATTCAGAACCATTTGCCCAGAGAGGGTATCACTCACATTGGCCTGGACACTTCCTCACTGATCATTAATCAAGAAAATGCCTCATAGACTTTTCAGCAGGCTAATCTGGTAGGGGTATGTTCTTATTTTAGGTTCTTTCTTCCCAGTTCACTTTAGCTTGTGCTAAATTGTTTAACCAACCAAACAACCAACCAACCAACCAACTAACTAACCAATGAACCAATCAACCACCAACCAAACAAACATCAGCAATAACAACAAAGGATAACCAGAACAACTTACTTAACCCTTTAGCTCCATGTATTTTTCCAGTGCATTACATGATGGTCAGCCATATGGATGAGGACCATTTACTCTATTGTGGTCACAAATGTAAACACTAATGCCATATCAAGATATCCTTATATAGATACACCAGAAATGATGCTTAATATGCATCTTCCATCATCAGTTTAATACATGCAATTGAAGCTATGCTAGGTCTGATTAGTTGTATCATTTTTTTCAATGAGATAGAAGGGGGCATAATATCTAAGAAATTTATTGATATCTGGATGTTGCCTAGAGTATCTGGCCAGTACAGCCTGAGGTCTGGACTAAGTCCCATAGATGTTTAGCCTCAAATAATCACACAAAAGCTTATATTAATTACAAACTGCTCAACCTATGGTTAAGGCTTATTGCTAACTAGCATTTGCATCTTAACTTAACTCCATTTCTACTAATCTGTTTTGTCATATGGCTCTTGGCTTACCTGTCCTTTTACATTTTGCTCTCTCAGAGACAGCTTGTAGCATCCTCCATCTGACTCTGCCCTCCTTCCCCTTCACCTATGCTTAGATTTCCTACATGCCCATAAACTACTTTTCCATAGGCCAAAAGAGGATTTTTTTTAATTATCCAATGATATTTCACAGCATACAGAAAGACATCCCACATCACTTGGATATATTCTATTTTGATGTCTATACTTTTCATTGAGTAGGTTCTGAGCATTGGAGTCTGAGTAGTCTATAGTAAGTTTCTAACCTTCTCTTCCTGTCACTGGTGCATGTCAAGAGGAGTGTGAGATATGCTGTATTTTTGATAAAAAAAGGATACAGGTATATGAAGTGCAAATGGGTCTAAATGATTAGATAATAAAACAAGAACCAGTTACATAGTGTTCTGAAGCAGTCTCACATTTCTATTCCTAGGCTCTTATTGAATCAGTCAGGATACATATAAAGGAAAAGTCCTATGCTGTGTCTTGCTTTCTCTAATATAGTGATGAGCAGAGAAAAAAATATGAAAGTGACAGTGTTATTTAGAAAGAACAGTGTGCTTTTAGTAACTTTAGAGAAAGCAATTGTAACTTACTTCTATCCTGATACCAGATGTTCAGATCTAAGGGAATAAATCAGATTGAGCATAGGCTACACTGTGGGAAAAAAAGTGAACTCTCTTGCAATTGCCAGAGAAGTATATCTCAATGTATTCATGCCACATAAAGTAGTCTTGCAAATGTTGGGAGTGGGGGCAAAAAATAAAGTTGGTTTTCTAGAAAGGTTCAGATTCTAAATGGATGTTTTAATTGTTGGGTTTGATTGTTTGTTTGTTTCTTTGAGGCTAGTACTTGAGGACAGCAGTCATTTGTATTAACATCATCCAGATACAAATATGTTGTGTATAAATAAGTTCACACAGTATGTTTGCTATAAAAGAAATACCACATAGAAGACAAGGTGCTTGAATCAACTTGAATATTCAAAGACTAAGTTCCACCTCAAGAAATTCTTTTGTGTGTGTTGTAGTAAATTTTTATTTGGCATTCATGGTTTGTTGGCTACTTTTCTGCTTCACATATATTTCTGTTTTAAACTAAATGTATTTTAAGTATATTTATAAACATATATAAAATATAGAGCTTAACTGAAAGCTAATGGAGATCTAGGTAAAAAGCTGAACTTGATCTATCATGCATATTTTCTTAATATACTTTTCTAATCCATTAAATTTGTCCTCTGACAATGCCAAACACATGTACAGCACATTCTCTTTACTAATTCCCACCTCCTTCTAATTTCCCATCCACGTATCTCCATATATTCTCCCTATGGTCCCCTTCACTCCTTCCCCCCATTCACATTTTTTTCATCTGGTTTTGTAACTCTTTGGTTTTAATCAGAACATTCTGTGTAAGTCAAAGGTTTGGAACTATCCACCGAATCTTAATCACACCATTTAGTACAAAAAAGAAGGCAATGACTGTCACTCTCCAAGAATGTATCAACTGTCAGTAATACAGCAGGTAGGATTAGGGTACCATGATCCCTCCCTAAAACATGATAGGATGTTTATACTTCTGGTCTTGTGCAGAACCAGTAAGTGCAAAGCCACAGGTATTGTGAGATTATGTTTGCAATGGCTGTAACATGCCTTGAAGACAGTATTTTGTATCTCTCTCCTGAATTTCTGGTTCTTTCCTTTCTTTCTTCCATGATATTTCCTGAGCCTCAGAGAGGTGGTATAAATATTCTCTTTAGGACTAAACACTGAACTCATTTATTCTGAGCACCTTGTACAACCATGAGTCTATTTACCACTATCTATTGCAAATAGAAACTTCTAAGCTTAAGGCTGAAAAATAGCATTTGTCTATAAATAAAAAAAAATATCTAGACTGCAGTTTTATGCCATGGTCAAGTCAGTTTAGCTAAAAACATAATTGTGAGGTCACCTACCCTAGTTCTATGACCTTCCAGCCATGTTTGTTTGTTTTTCAGACTGAGAGCATTTAACATGTATTTCATCCTGTGAAATGGTCCTCAATCTAATCTAAGAGAGATTAGTTATCCCCATAACAATCATGTCATTATTGCACCACTGGGCGAATATTATCTGATTGATTGGCATTATAATTCCTAGGGTTCATACTTTGATAAGTCCATTAATGCTGTATCTCCCTCAGAAGTTTGTACAGCACCATATGGTATTGCAAAATCTAGTCAGAAAAAAGGAATCTTTCAGCTTGCTTTCTTTATATTTTTCAAGCAAAGTGTGTTGTGTCTTGAGAATAGGGCTTTACTGCATAGTTGAGGTGTGCAAAAAAGAGGGTTGGTGCTGTATGTGTGTGTGTGTGTGTGTGTGTGTGTGTTTAGCATTTCTAATAAAAAACTCATAAGAAGGTACATGATACTGGATAGCTAAAGTTTTTGTTTAGTAACAATAGCTTCTAGCATTAGCACTATTAGTCATGTAGGATATTGCTATATCTACTTTTTAGCTTATATTTTAATGAGATTATAAAGCAGTGAGTGGGTTTTTATTGACATTTTCACACATTTTTCACTTTTATTGGCTCTTTCATTTCTTTATCCCCATTCCTACCTGAACATTTCTATTCCCAGAATTCCTATCACCAATGCCACAAACTTTCTTCTTTTATATATATTCTACTTGCTCAGTTTTTAAGACCCCTGATGGCCTATTTCTAATTTCCTGGATTCTATAGGTATAAAGATTCAAAGATTGGATCTACAAAAATGTGTGACATGTGTCTGTTCAGACCTGCATTACTTCACTTAGTATAGTATTTTTTTCAGCTGTAATTGATATATAGAAAGACTACTGCTTTTTCTATAATAATTTTGTATCTTGCCACTTCACTGAAAGTAAGTACTTTTAGCTTTAGGCATTTGCTGATGGAATCATGGTTTGTTTGTTTGTTTTGCTTTTAATATATTAGACTACATCATCTGTAAATTAAGATTTTCATAATTCTTCCTTCCTATTTGTAACTCCCTTGTCTCTGATTCTCTTATTACCCTAACTAAAATTTAAGGACTACTTGAAAAAGGATGAAAAGAGTGGATTTACTTGTATTGCTGAAGATTTTAGTAGAAATGCTTCTAGTCTTTTGTTGTTTAACATGATGTTGACTGTGGGAATGCTGCATGTTACCTGTACTATGTGAGATGAGTTCCTTGTGACCTTAGTCTCCCCAGGGTTTTTAACTATTAAAAGACGTTTGGTTCTGTAATACACCCTTTTTATTTGCGTGTGAGATTATCATGCAATTTCTGTCCTTGAGCCAACTAATATTGTGAATAAATTTATTAATTTATATATGATGAACCATCCCTTCATTTTTGGAATAAAACTGACTTGATCTAATTGAATGCAGATTAGCAGAGTTTTAATGAGTTTATTTTTGTGTCTATGTCTATCAGAATAACTGGTCTACAGTTTTCTGTTTTTACTGTGTCTTTATCAGGTTTTAGCTCTCAGGATAAGTCTAGCTTTAGGAAGAGGTTTTGAAAGCATCCCTTCATTTTCACTTTCTGGAATAATTTGAGAAGTATCAGTTTTAGTCTTCTTTAAAGGTCTGGGAAAAATTCTTTGGTGAGTCCATCTGGACCTATGCCTTTTTATGGCTTGAAATTGTTCTTTTTTCTAATCTTTTATTTCAATCTTGTTTTGTTTAAATTTGTTATCTGTTCTATGCTTAGCTTTGGTAGGACATGCATTTTGAAATTCATCCATTTCTTTTAGGTTTTCCAATTTGGTGGAATATAGATATACACCCATATAATTCTCTAGATCTCATTGGCATCTGCTATAATTTCTTCATCATTGTCTCTAGTCTTTTGTCTTTGGGAGATAATTTGCCTAAGGGTTTTCTCTAGTCTGTCAAAAAGAATCAACTTTTTATTTCATTAACTTTCAAAGCTCTCTTTCCTGTTTCTTTGTTACTGATTTCTGCTTAATCCTAAATTCACCTTGCTATTGCTCAATAGCTTATCATTTAGTCTTTATGAATTTGTATATCTTCTGTGGTTTTTGAAATTTTGATTTCTAGTTTTACACTATTATGGTCAGATAGAATGCCAGGAGTTATTTCAGTTATCCTATATTTTTTAGTGCCCTAAGGTGTGATTAATTTTAGACTCCAGTCTTTGGACTGTTGATAAGAATATATGACATGTAGCATTTGAGTTGCATGTTCTGCTGAGGTTTATTAAGTCCATTTTATATATAGTGTCATTCATCCTTACTGTTTGTCTATGAATTTTTCACCTGTATACCTGGTCTCTCAGGGAGGAGATGGGGAATTGAGGTCACCTACTGCTGTTGTGCTGGAATTAACCTGTGACTTTAATTGTGGTATTATATGTTTTATGTAAATGGTCCTCCCTGTATTCAGTGTGTATATATTTAGAGCTGTAATGTCCTCTTGATGGCTTACCACCTTAGTTAGTATAAAGGGAACTTCCTTGTTCCTCCTTTCCAGGTTGTAATCACTCTTTTTTTGTGGGGGGGAGGCATTTCCTATGAAGCAATCTTTCCTGAAATAAAACCTCCATCTTGGAAGGAAGATCTTTTAGACACAGCATGTTCTAAAATCAGGGAAAACAGTTTGTCTTTAAGGGCAGCTCTTTATGCTCAGAAACTAAAAACACAGAGGCTTCAGTAAGTCCCTGGAATGACCAGGTACATAAAGCTACTTCACCCTGCCCCATTCCTTTCCTAGTGTATATAAGCAGTAAGGGCTGTGGAAAGACACTATCAAACTAGCTTAAGTATCCAAAAGACCCTTAGACAGCTGAGCTAGTTGGAGTAGAAGAGCTTAGTCAACCTGCCTGAGAAATATATTTTTCAAGCTCTTTGGTGTTTGCAAGTCATGTGATAAGCTCCAGGTTTCCCACATCATGGGCTGCTACCCATTGCTGGGGTAGGAATTTGGTAATTGAGCTGTCTTTAAATTATATCTGCTCCTCCATGTTATCTCTTACCCATACTAATGTAAATAATCATAGTAAAATTCATTGTTTCACCAAGTTTGATTTGGGTGTTTTTCTTTTTTCTTTTGTTCTATCCCAGTACCTACAGTGAGTAGACCTTTGTTCATATCTCTTTTGTAATACTGTCATAAAACAGCAGCATCTGGATCAGAAAGATTCAGTTTGCCAGTCTCTTTCCTTAAATTGAAAAATGGTGACAATTGATTCAGAGTTATTTCTAAAATGCATATAGTAAGACACATCACTATCCCATTTCTAAATGACTAAACAAAATGATAGAATATAATAGGGAACACACCCATTTAATGTTGCCTGGTATTCATGTTATCTTTGCTATGTCAAAAAGGGAGTCTTCTATCTATAATTCTTAGGGACACTTAGAATTTATGAAAACCCTGGAAATTAAACACAATCCAGCACTGAAAAAGCACTTTAATGCTGGCTGTGAATTCTCATGAATTCTCTTAAGAGAGTGATTAATAGTTTCTGAAAATGAGAACTACTTGTCTTTAAGATAATTAAATCAGGATTTCCAGGGACAAAATAATGCCCTTAAGATGTGTTTTAGGAGTTCTCACATAACTGTAATATCCAGTAATGGTTAAGAACCCCTCAGTTTTTCATAAACAAGGATAGAAACTAGATCTATATGACAACCATACATAACATAACAATATTGAATTCTGGTAAAATAAACTACTTTTGTTTATTTAGGGAGATAGAAATGGCTGAGCATGAAATAATCTCATGTATGCAGATTAATGGTTTGCTTTTTGAGTGATCTATCTGGAAAAGAGATACTTGTGACTAAAATCTAAGCCTTAATTGTTGAGCAAAGGATATGGTGAAGGTTTCAGGATAAAAATGAAGAGCTAGGGAGAGTTCACTGTAATTCCTGTTTTTATAATCAAATTCTAGTAGAGAGTAGTCTCAAAGTAGACAGGCATCTCAAATACACAGATAATTATGATGACTATGTTCTAATGGGTCATGTTTATTTTTTCAAAACTGAAATAGTGCTGTTGTAAAATATTATTTAAAGATACGTTACTTTTGTTTATGTTGCATTTGTTTAACTCTGTGGAGCTGTTACTGTGCCTGTCTAAAACACCTGATGATTTAATAAAGAATCAAATGGCCAATAGCAAAGCAGGAGAAAAGATAAGTAGGGCTGGCAGACAGAATATATATGAGAAATTTGGGAGTAAGAAGTAGCCACAGTTGAGGGACATCTAGGTTGTTTCCAGGTTCTTGCTATTACAAATAATGCTGCTATGAACATAGTTGAGATAATACCTTTGGAGTGTGAATGTGCCTCTTTAGGGTATACACCCAGAAGTGGTATTGCTGGGTCCTTGGGGAGATTGATTCTCAATTTTCTGAGAAACCCACATATTGCATTCCAAAGTGGCTGAACAAGCTTACACTCCCACCAACAATGGAGGAGTGTTCCCCTTGCTCCACATCCTCTCCAACATAGGCTGTCATCTGTGCCTTTTATCTTAGCCAATCTAACAGGTGTTAGGTGGTATCTCAAAGTTGTTTTGATTTGCATTTCTCTGATGGCTAAAGATGAAGAGCACATTTTCAGGTGCCTTTCAGCCATTCGTAGTTCCTCTGCTGAGACTGTGGTATATCTACACAATGGAATACTACTCAGCAGTAAGAAAAAATGATATCCTAAAATTCACAGGCAAATGGATGGATTTGGAGAATATCTTCCTGAGTGAGGTATCACAAACTCAGAGAGATAAGCAGGAGATGTACTCACTCACTAGTGGTCTCTAAACAAACAAACAAGAAAAAAAGCCAAGCATGCCCAAGCGGCAAACCACAACCACTGAACATCTTGGGATCAGAAACATCCTAGACTGACCCTTCGAACCCCACTCCAACTATAGGAACACCAGATTCACTCTTGAGGGAGCGGGGACAAAACTGGATTTGGCCAGGAGTGGAGACTGATCCAAGCATTATTGGGTCAGTGGGACCATAGGACTGTCTGCTCCCTGCCCAGCAAAGAGATGGGGAGTTACAGAGAAGAGAAATGTCAAGATGTGGTGGGAGGGGGAAGGGACCTTGAATAAGGATATACAGGGATGGAAAAAAAAGTTCAGAGAGAAAGCTGAACACAAAGTAAATATATGTGTAGCAATCTTATTTGCATTACCACCCTTGATAAGTCATGCTTGATTCTTATCCTCTTTATAGTTATTGTTAACTTTTCCGCATTTTAAACATTTTACTGTTTTTTTTTTTTTGATAAATACAAAATAAAGAAGGGAAAAAAAAGGAAGTAGCCACAGAAGAAGGAAGACTTAAGGGGCCATCCACCCAGCTACACAGCCATCCACTGAGTAACAGTGAAAGTAAGATTACAGAAGTAAAAGGAAAAAGACCAGAGGCAAAAGCTGTATGGGATAATTTAACTTAAGGAAAACTGACAAGAAACAAGCCAAACTAAGTCTGAACCTCTCTGTGATGTATTGAATCACAGTCAAACACGTCACTTGTCCTCACTTTGTTCAAGAGCTCCCAAATCTTTTCTCTTCTTTACGTTTATAGCCTAGTTTTCTCCATTAGTGTACTTCTACTTGTGGTCTGATATTCATATATATGTATGAAATGCATTTGATCACATATCCAAGTGCAAATTCTGTGTTCCAGCGTTTATGGTTGGTTTTCTACTAATTTTGTAGATGCTCAGTTATAAAAAGTGTCTGGCAGACAAAGAGTTACCACTTCTTTTTTTTTTTTTTTTTTAGCATTATGTCTATTCATCCTGTGACCAGTGATCCTTGATTCCTTCTTTATAACAGGTATTTCATAAAATTGGGGGATTACAAATATTTGGGTAGTAATATCAAACCTCCAAAACTTCTCAGATTAGTGTTCAAGGTGATTATTCGAAGTGCACACTCACAAAACAGTGAGATAGGAGTAATATGAGTAGTTTTTGTTTGTTTGTCTTTTTTTTGCAGTGGATGTTAAAGAGGAACATTATAGATGACTTGAAAGCTAAGAAAACCAAATATCTCTTATGGCCCAGGAATGATATTGGGAACCTCCTTGTGAACTGTCAGTTTGTTCAAAAACTTTATTCACAACCAAGAACACCACAACAGATAAAAGACTCAAGTCCAGAGATTTCACTGACAATAATTTGAATATTTTTTAATTTTTACTCATCTCAGTTTAGTTCTTTTTCAGCCTCATATTGTGTATGCTTTTCTTGCTTTATTCTGAGGTAGTTCCCAAACTTTGCACATATATGGCTCTCTTTCAAATAATTTTCTCTGTCAGATGGTCTTCTTTTATCTTGGTTTTTACAGAGCAAGTATGTTTTTCTGGTCTCTGAAATCCTTTCCTGCCTAGTCTCCTTTTCTGCATCATCACCAGTGGCCAACTTCTGACATACGACTGGAACACATTTTAGGGAGAATTCTACTGTTTATGTGTCTAACTTTTTTGGATTTCAGATATGATGATTTAGTTGATAATCTTAAACTCAACAAAGTGTCTAGATGGCATTATTGGGTCAGTGGGACCATAGGAAAATTGTAAATAATGAAACAAAGGTTATGTATTACAGTTCTCAGTCTTAGAAGAGCATATGTCAGTCACCACAGGTAGCATTGTAATTAGAAAGTATCATTTACTCTTGACTATTGAGTAAAATTTAATCAACTTCCAATCTGTAAAGCCATATATTTCTTTCCCAACACAACTTTTCAGCCACACATTTTAGCATAGACACACTAAAAAAAGAGGAGAGACTTCTTGGTGAAGTTTAATTTTTTTTTTTTTTTTAAAAGTGTCAGTATTCTACATGCATGAGTATCTCAAGATTTTAATTTCTTTTCACTTCAGGAAGGTTGTAGTGTATAAACAGTTTACAAAGCTGATCTCAAAAAACAATGACTTAAATAAAATAAACTTTGCTTTAATGAAAAAAAAACAAATATTAATCTGTTTGGTTTCTCATATAACATGTTTATTAAACATTTTAGTGTCAATCATTTATTAAGATTATAACATTTAACCTTGAAATGAAGCTAATAATGATTCTATTTGTGGCTATGTATTTTAGGTTTTCAAACAACTTCAAGTAAAATGAATGCTACTGTCATTAAATTGTGCTTGGAGCAAAGACAAAGAAACAGCAGCCCATTGTTATCAGCTAGTGAAACTAATGATGCAATGTCTGTTACATTATTTTAACGCTGTTATAGTGGTGATTATTTTATTTTTTGTTTTTGCCATTGGAGCTCAATATATCATCCCTAAACATTAGCAATTTTCTTTAATTTGGATTTAAACATTGATTTTAAATATGATCTCCTAAATGTCCTGATAATGGTTAACATTTCACTTCTTTTGCCAATCCCTCAATCAAGTTTCAAACTTCAGATTGAAATTTCTGTTGGGAATTATGGCTTTCTAGGAAACATTTTAGACATTAAAGCATTATCGCTGCATCAGAGGGGATTAAAAGTCACCAGTGTTCTGAAGGAGTGTGTGCTTTAGTATTGTTCCCACCTGTTTCTTTTTTATTATAAAGTGGCAATTTGTACCATCATTAGAAATATACATTTATATATAAAGGTTTGCATTCAAATCTCTTTATTTTTGACTACCTAATGAAAGTCCACAGATCAAATAGAAACTTTATATAATATATCCTCATTTCAGAAGCATATATATATATACACATATATATTTGTAGAACAATCCACAGTTTGAAATGTGATTCTGGCTTAAAAAATTCTATTTACAATCTATGACAGAGTAATAACCTCAGCCTTTAATGGCATTAAAATGAGCATGGAATTTTTAAGTTTTACTATGTCTCATCTTGTGCAGAATAAATCAAGCAGCTTCATGGAAAACCTTCTCAAAAGCAAGGCCTTGTACACTAAGCCACAGGGTATAAGGCTAGATTTTCTATTTCTGGGTCAATGTTTTAAAACATAAATCATGGTTGAAGTAGCCATGCTTCTCTAAGCAACCAGAGGTTCCAGATTGTTCCTAAGGACAATTTAATACCCATCAACCAAGGTACACTCCATCCCTCGCTCCTATTTCAATCCATCAACACTTATCTGTGGCATAATAGAATCACCAATTGAGAAAAATATCTAGTAACAGTATGGAATCTTTTTGTAGGTACAATTATTCTGTATAAATGCCTGAATTAGCATGAGGCCCACAAAGAATCACATTATGTTACATAGAGTCTATTCACTGTGCCAATCCATAATGACTAAAAATGTCTTATGAACTTCATATATGTTGTTCAAAATTAAAACTATCACTATGATCAAGAAAAGAATGGCTTACTGTGTTCAGCCTCCTGAATCACAAAGTCTCTAAGTTAGCAGATGGAACTTCAGCACCATTTGTTTCTAGACCTCAAGCATCTAGCTAAAATATCAAGTAAAGAATATTTACCAAAAAGCCATTTGTGAGACTCACAGAAGTTTTGTTTTCATTATCAAGACCATTCACTTAAAACATAATGGCTCCTATGATTCTCTACTAGAGTTCCTTCCTGGGAATGTACCCTTGCTTTGTTTTGGGAACAACAACAAGCAAACCTTTATAATAATTAAAGAAAAACAGGTGATGGATGAATTGACACAAGGAATTAGAACAAAGACTATCACAGTGAAGAATTATTATACTTTAAATAAAGCTGAAAAGCAACCATTGAAGCAAGCTCATGTTTTTAAATGAAATTGGATAGATATATGCTTATATTTCTTCATGTATCTAGAACTTAAGACAGTAAATATTGGTTCTATTTATGCTTTTAATGACTTAGAAAGCAACCAGAAAATAGACAAATGTTCACCCTGTGCTCTAAACTACATTTTTCCAGGTTTATGAATAAAAAAAAAAGTTAGGCTTGCAATTTGCTCTTGAAATCAGTTGTAAGTGAAGCAAAGTTAATTTCCAAAACACATTTACATTTGCTACACAATGTGGAGAAAAACTAGAGACAAATTAATAGTGAGAAAGTTCCTTTTTAAGTACTGATAAGATGAGGACAAAGGTGTATCTGTATGATTAATGACTGACAACCACTGAAAATAGAGAAGGGATTTTATTAGAGATTAATATCAGATTATATTTTCATAAATAGTGATATTAAACTAGTATCATGAAATCATCAATGAGATGGGCAAATGTGATTTCTACCTATCACATTTCCCATGGACGCTCAGCTGTGTTATGATTGAGTAAACATATCACCTTAAAACCTCCAGGCACTTCCCTCTAAAAGATCCCATGACCCATTTTGTTGAAGCCTCTTTATTTATTTTTTTTCAAAGAAAATAAGGCTTTGTGCTTGGGATTTGTTTGGTCCTGGAAGTGACAGGTGTATTTATAATCAAGTTGAATCAACAGTGACAATGTATACAACTTCTGGATTTATGTCTTTACAGAGTTATTCTTTTCCTAAGAGAGCAATATTCCTTATATAAAAATTAAATGTATCTGTAACTTTCCATATATTCTGATTTAAAATGTGCCTAAAAGCCTTGCCTCAGAGCATAACAGAAATTCTTCTTCATAGTAAAATTACTCCAGAACATTTTCTGCCATTGTTCAGAGAACATAAATTGGATACTTGATGGGACAGGAATCAGACTGAAGAATAATGACTGTGTAGAGGGGAGACATTACATTAACTGTGAAAAAATACAGCAGCCGGTGGAAAGGTCTGAGTTGAGGGTCTAGATCTTTTCCAATGTTTCTTAGGGAGTCATAGTTGAAATAATACATGCTGGACAGTAGAGATATAGGAGAAATTACATGCTAAGTTTTCTCATTATGCTATCCATATATCTGCAAACATTTTTAACATTCTGGTTTGCTGTGCTTTAATTTTGATGTCTTTATACCATTCCTGATTTCCTGGCCTAAGCAGATATAGTGCCATGGTATTACCATGTGTTTGCTAATGTTTTCTAGTACTTTAGCATTCCTAACAGTGTGCTTGCTTGCTCTTACATGAAGTTCTTTTTCACTACAAAAATTCACTGACAAAACCCTGTCAGTTGAAATCAAAGCTGCTAATTCTACATTTTTTTCTTACTGTCCCTTGAAAATTCCACATTTAATTAGTTACCTTCTGTTTCTAGAATACAGAATTATTCAAATTAGACTTACTGATATGGATAATACTAGCAAGCTACTGTCTTCATAGATGGTAAATTATGAATTTCACTACCATTCCTCCTGATTCCTCACAGAGTTTGGAAAACAGTCTACATGTAAAATGCTGCCAATGAAAAAGGCCATTGAAATTTGCTTTGTCTCTGTATCTCAGACTTATTTCCTTAGGTAAAACCCTCCTGACTTCTTCCCTCCTGCAAGACATGGTTAAAAAATAGAACAACTTTCTATGACAGCTAGACATGCACATACACACTCAAAGGCACCCACAAATCAGCACTAAGACTGAATGGAAAAAGCAAGAAGCTTATGCTTTTTCAAAAGACACAACAGCAGGGGGTCCCTACACCTCCTCAGAAATACAATAAAATCCTTTTCACTAAATGACTAAAAATAATGAAGTCTCAGATCAATGTCTAGATAAAAATATGATATTCTCTTAGGAAAAACATTTTTACAATGATTAAAATCAACACAAGGTTTTTGTTTTCCAAAATAAAAAAATATTATCAACATCAAGAATAATGCTTAAAACAATTTTTTTATGCTAAATGGTTCCTGGGTACATGTCTGATAGACATTAGAAGAATATAATATTGACATGTTTGAAATTATGATTGAAAGAATATCCTGGAAACAGGATGTAATTCTGTATCATTTATAGAAGTCTTAAATAAATACAGAGATGAAAAAAACTGCACATCACAGAATTCCATAGAACTTAAGAGGATTTACATTCAACAACATTTTAAAGTGGCTTTCTCTAAACCTTTTCCATCCATTCTATTACTTTATTTTGTCTGCATTATAGTTGTGTCTTCATAGCCCTCTGTTAATAACAGCACAGTTAAATTTAGTGTTTGTGGAGTCCTGATTTATTTTTCTTTGCTTTTATGTGTGATAATTGTTATGCATGTGAATTTTCTACCACATTGCAACAGGCAAGCTTTGTTTCAATTTTCTTGTCCTACACAAAGGAAGATTTTGAGTGCAGAATCTCAGCTACTAAGTCCTGTGATGCCGTTTAATTTTTTTCTGTTTTATGGTGGATTTTTTGGATAAAATGAGGAAAGGGAAGGGAAGAAAAGGGAAAGGGTGAGAGGGCAGAATAGTAGAAGTTCTCAGCTATGTAGAGTCTTGATTCACAACTTTGCCTCCATTCATAGTGGGTGTTCCCGAACTTTTCCTTGAACGACCTTGCTTTTCTCCAATTTCATGTAGTGATGGTTCTCTGTACATACACACTGGAAGGCAAAAATCACAAAAATTACTTATAATAATCAACATAAACTTAGCTTCAATAAACTTACATAATTTGATTTTAGAATGTTCAGAATATTTAGGATTTTCAGAACTTCTTTCATCAGAAGTGATATCTGGATGAGGATAGAGAAGTAGAAATCAATATATTTCCTGAGTTGACTCAGACTTCCTTCACGTAAACTAAGGTACAGAGTACATGTAAATTTAGCTACTCTCTGGTAGGACTGTGGTCAGCCAATGTAAGATTAAGTTCACATTCTCTCTTTGTCTGGCTCTTAGGTTGTCACCTGAGAGATCCTGTAGCGGGAAATCAGGAACTGTATATGTAAACGATCGCGTCATAGGAATGGAGACGAGCTGGGCGTAGTTAACTAAAAAAGATTCCAAAAATAGACCTTCGAGAAAAGAGACCAAGACAAAAAGTCGTCATTCTCTCACGAGAGTTCCCCGACTGAGTGCGCGGTTCGCTCCAGCTGCCCGGGAGTTCAGACGTACGACATAAAAATAAAAAAATCTTCCTTAAAAAGGCTCCGGCGCGCTGCAACCTCATCCTGTCATCTTCTCCTAAAACCAGCTCTATTTTATAAACTATTTTCTCCAAATAAACCCTGTTTTAAAACATATCTCAAAACAAGTTTTTACCGCGATAATTGGCTTTTGAGGTATAGACCAATCAAGACAGTCATATGATAGTTTCTTATCATATCTTTAGCAAATATTTCAGATAGACTCACTCAGTACGATAAAAATGGTTATAGACATTTGTGAAATGGTTATATATATATGTTTACAATTACTTCATTAAGATTTAACCATTGTTTAGTTTACAGGACCCCACAGATACCGTCGCCCACAGGCCAACATAAAACAACTCAATAAAAAAACTACGTCCCCTTCCCGATAAGTTAGTCATCCAAGAAAAGGTTATGGTCAATTATCATTTTAATACAATGGTTATAAGTTAATCTTAAATAAAAAATAAAATACTATTATTAAAAAAGAGAGAGAGAGAGAGAGAGAAAGAGAGAGAGAAAAAAAACAAATAAAAAATCATTATACTTACAAACAACTATTAACCAAAAAATAAATAAAAAATAAATTGACATAATACAAATGTTTATATATTAATACAAATAAAAAATCAATCTATATATTTAATTTAAATAATATACATATTAATACAAAGTTAAACATAATACAAATGTTTATATATTGACACAAACAAAAAATTAATCTATATGTCTAATTAAAATAATATATATTGATACAAAGTTAAATATATAATTGCCCTATTTTACACGTGTCTACCTCTGTCTAAAACATTTTACACATTAATATATATTAAGTACATTGTCATTT
>PVIH01015031.1:0-16145 GCA_004025045.1 Sigmodon hispidus
TTCATATTCAGACCCTGTGACAAAAGGTATGAGCTAGGAAAATGTATGAGAAAGCCAAGGCTCCACATGTGGGTGGTACAAAACAAAAGCCATTGCCCTCAGCTCCACTTTTCTTGGAGCCTCTCCACTCTTTCCATGGCGTTCCCTTGAATGCTTTTCCAGAAATGACACCCAGTCCCTCACTCATTCTAAGCTTTTGTGCTGCTAAAAACTGAGAAGCTAGCTAGGAAAATGTCCTCTAGGCTTAGACTACAGTCCTATACTTTGACAGAGCTGTGGCACAACATGCTTGGAGCATAATGTGATAGAATCCATTTGTCATGATACCATGATTGTCTTTCCCCATCTTTCAGGTCTGCTGAAATCTCTATAGCATTGTCTTTTCACATCCCAGAGCCATCAGGTCTGACAGGAAGAAAGAAATCTTGCTCCAGGGACAGCCAAGAGCTTATAGGGACAAAGGCCAGAGACCAGAGCCATCAGACCTGAACAGAAAAGGGTTCCATAGTTTTCCAGACTCACCTTCTCCACTAGTCGCCCTCCTTTCTTGAGAGAGCTCTTTCGGAGAGGTCCTGTCTCCATGGTGGTAGCAGTAGTTGTGGTATTAGCAGAGGCAGCAGTGGTGGCAGGTAGGGCACTCCGGCCCGACCGCTTCTCCTCCTGCCGCTCAGCCTCTCGGAGTTTGGTTTCAGCATTCATACTCTCCAAGTGGTATACATGATATGTCTTCTTGGTCTGCAGGGAAGCCCAGGCAAGGCAGCCCTGCTGAAGGTCATGATGAGGAACAATATTCCTCAGCCCCCCTGGGATTCAGATCTGAGGATTGGGCCATTACACCTAAATTTGTTGTCATCTAACTACTCTGTCCCCAGACCATAGAGAGGTTCATGCCTGTTGCCCCTCCACCCTCCCCCTCAAAAAAAGACTCAGGTCATCCCTGAGCACCCATTCTCTTGAGCCTGACTGGGAGATGCAATGGTTTGGGACTATTCTTGCTTCCCCCTGATCAGCATACACAGTGGGTCCTGCTTACTGTCTGGAGTTCTGAGACCACCTCCAGGAGCTCATCCTGCAGCTGTTGCACCAGGTCCTTACTCTAGAGATGAAGGGGTATGTATGACCCTATTAGCATTGCCCTACTTAGTGCCTCCCACCATCCTGTGACCACCCATCCCACCTGAGATTGGTACAAGCGACCTTGGGCTGCAACTTCCACCTGGCCTCCCATGCCTCTCAACCACAGTGCCTCCATAGATCCCCATGGGCTTTGTTACATCTCGAGGCCCTCAACAGTTTGTGTGATCCTACCTTTTTGACTATGCGCCCCACATCCTCAGCAATATGACTCAGGCGCTGAGCCAAGGGCCCAGCCAGCACCTCACTGAGAGTGGCACTTTCACGACTCTGCTGCCGTGTGTGCTCCAGCAAAACAGCCCAGCAGTGCAAGGGTGACAGGAGAGTCGGCTCCTTCCTGTAGCAGAGGAATACTCAGACCAAGGAACCTAGGTCTCAGGCCCTGCAAGGCACTGTTTCCAATATGGTACCTACCGGAAGCTTTGCTGCTCCCGGCCGCTACCACCCAGGCGACTACTACGGCTGGCAAAGCGTTCAGCCAACTTATCCAGGCCCCGAGAGTACTCCAGCTCCACCTCTGCCCGGCGCCGCATGAACTCAGCTAGCTCCTGCAGCAGATCTCGCCGTAGCTCTCCCTGAAGCTCCAGACAACGGAGCTGCTCACTCAACCGCCAGCGCATTTCTGCAAGGGAACCTTGGTTCAGACCCGGCCAACATACAACCAGGCCAGTAAGAGGTACGAGAGGCAAAGATAGCATCCTCTTCTCACCAAAGGCTTCTTGGCACCCGATTGAGCTGAAAACTGGAACTAAATGTAGAAGAAAGAAGTATGCCCTGAAGCAAGGCACCCAGACTTAGTAGCCTCTGTGCATTTGAGAAGGGCCCTGAGGCAGAAAACTTTGTGCTTCGGTTTTGAACAGACACAAGAAGCTGCTCAGGGGGTAAGACTGCTGTGGCACTCTGTCAAGACTTCAGGGACTTCAGGCCAGGTCAAACTGGTCCCATAGTAAGGGCCATGGGCAAATGTTCTAGTCACATGGTTGATAAATGAAAGTTGGTTGGGGGGGCGCTGACCTAAGTTTTCTGTTGTTTTCCACTGGCAGTTACCCACCCCCAGGTTTTTCCTCTATCCTACAGGGGAGTCAAAGCTGAGGGCCCTACACCACCACAGGCCTTTTGACATCTTATCTCTGGGTTGATTTAGCAATACTTCTTCCCTCACTCATATCTCAAGCAAAAGCTGCCTGTCCTGCAAGTTGCTAGCAACACTATGCCCCACACCCCTAGATCAAAGGCCCATATGAACACTACAACTCATATACCAATACATCAAGCAAAAAAAAAAAAAAAACCAGTCTTGGCTTCTAGTAAGTAGAATGTCCACAGATAGGTCTTCAGCCATATCCTCAGAGCAGAACACTAATTCATTTTTTTATTGAGTAGAATGGTGACTTCATGTCTATTTGATTCCAGACATATTCTAGACACAGTGTCTGCTCCTCTGAAGCTGGGACCATAGTGAGGGACAGATGGAAAAGAGTCATGGCAGAATGACCAGGAGTAATGATGTGTGCTTATAAGATGCATGCACAGGCCAAGTGTGGTGGTGCATATCTGTAATCCCAATATTCAAGAAATAGAGGCAGGAACATTCAAAACTCAAGATCATCATTGGCTATACTGTAAGTTTGAGGCTTGCCTGGGCTACAGGAGACACTGTCTTAAAAAAAGTATATAAGGGGGCTGGAGAGGTGGATCAGAGTACTGGCTTCTCTTCCAGAGGACCTGAGTTCCATTCCTAGCAACCACATGGTGACTCACAACCATCTGTAGTGAGATCTGGTGCCCTCTTCTGGCATGCAGGCATATATGCAGACAGAACAATGTACACATAACAAATAAATAAATATTTTTTTAAAAAAAGTATACAAAAAGCAAAGGGGAGCCAGGCAGTGGTGGCACATTCCTTTAATCCCAGCACTCAGGAGGATCTCTGTGTGCTTGAGGCCAGCCTGGTTTACAGAGCTAGTTCCAGGACAGCCAGAGCTGTTACACAGAGAAACCCTGTCTCACTCCGCCCATCTCTCCAAAAAAAGCAAAGGGGAGGAATTTGGGCGAAGGGAAAGAAAATAGATTGCTGGGGCTGGAGAGATGGCTCAGTGGTTAAGAGCACTGTCTGCTCTTCCAGAGGACCCGGGTTCGATTCCCAGCACCCACATGACAGCTAACAACTGTCTGTAGTTCCAGTTCCAGGCAAAACACCAAGGAAAATAAATAAAGTTTCTTTTTTAAAAAAAAAGAAAATAGATTGCCAAAAGCTTATGGTACAGGATTACAGCTGGATGCCCAAGGAAAGGTGAGCCAAGGGATAGAGCCCCATGGACTCATTTCATTTTCAGAGTCCTTCTGGTTACTGTGTAGAGCCCAAGGGGCAGCTATTACACTTGTCTAAACAAAAGATGGTGGGTACTGAGACCAGGGAGCCAGTGTAAAAGGAAAGCCCCAGGGGTTCAAAAGAAAGCCACTGTGAAGAGATCAGAATGGATGGCCTTGTCTTGACAGTGACTTTCCTGGGGCTATGAGATGAAAAGCCTTCTTAGGTATCTCCTGCCCAGACCTCCCCCATCTCCCCTTTTGATTTCCTTTCTCAGTATGTCCCCTGCCAGCTCTCAGACTCCATTCTACTTTTCCTGAGTCCAGGTGTTCTAGATTCATGACCTGCATGGCCTACTTATCAGCCTTCTACCCCACCCACTGGCCTCTCTTAGGGGCGGGCTTCGGAGCATACCCTAAATCCTGGTCACTGGAATTGATAAATTTGTACCAAGAAGACAAGTTAGGCAAAAAGAAGCTGGTGTGTGTGTATGTAGAAACTCCCAACACTGAAGCCAAAGCAAAGCCCACAATACCAAGTGTCACTGTCACCAGCCTCCTGTGGCTGAAGTGGTGTGTGCCAGCCACTCATTAAAGATGATTGCTAAAACTGCTGACTTCAATCAAGAGAGTCTCTGCTATATGAGACAAACAGGTTTTAAAGAATGGCAATTTAAGTTCATTCCAAGCAGGGTCTCAAGAGTACCCAGCATGCCCTTCCTTGTAGGCTGCCCTGCCTTCCAAAAAGGATGTGCTATCCAAAGACGGACCTATAATAGCTGTACAATGTGAAGTGCATTAGCAGACCACAGGATTGTATGTGTTCTCCACCAGTAGCAACAGAACTTCTGGTTCTGAACATGCATATCAGCTGATGTCAAGGAGCTACAGATTGCAAGTCAACCTAAGGTCCACAGAGGGCAGGAAACTGCTGTTCCAAGTCTCCAGGTTGTACCATGGCAGAGCTTTCAGTTCTCAGCTAAAAGAACACTGATCTCTTTCTTACCAAACTACCTTGGTCTTTGTCTAGCCCCAGTGTGCTCTTGGCACCTTGGCTGACCTTTGCAGTAGTTATAACCATACATAAATCACCTGTGTGCAATTTTTCTCTCCTCAGGCCTGTGAAATACGAAGGCAAGGACTGCTTCTCTTCTACACAATAAGGTATTCCCAGAGTCTAGAGGAAAACAGATGTATTTAAAACAAAACAAAACAAAACAAAACTAGGTGCAGTGGCACAGCAGGCTTTTTATCCCAGCAGTCCTGGAAGGTTGAGGCAGAGGATGCTGCAAGTTGCAGGCCAGCTTGAGTAAAATTTGAGTTTAAGACTAGCCTGGGCTACAAATCAAGCTCCAGTCCCATCCACCCAAACAAACAAAAGAACAGCCTGCCAAAAGGAGTGAGAAATCCTACATATTTGCATTGCAAAGCTGGGACCCAGGCCCCTACAGCATTTCCTATGAGCCAGGCATTCCCTCTCACTTCTGCTGACCAGTGGAGTAGAATAGATGGCCTCCAAACTACGAGTGTGCTGACCTTTCAGAATTTAAATTATCAGGGCTGGAGAGATGGCTCAGCAGTTAAGAGCACTGACTGTTTTTCCAGAGGACCTGAGTTCAATTCCCAGCATCCACATGGCAGCTAACAACTGTCTGTAATTCCAAGGTCTGACACAGTTATACATGCAGGCAAAACACCACATGGGGGTTTGTAATTCCAAGATCTGACACTCTTGTAGTTTGCAGTTATACATGCAGGCAAAACACACCACCAATTCACATAAAATAAAATAAAATAAAATAAAATAAAATAAAAGCTGGACACCCTAGGTGCGCAAGGGCCATCTTAAAGACAGTCTTGTGCCAAACTCCATTTTCTTGGTGGGAACTAACTGGCCTGTGTTTGCTGATTGAAGACTTTTCAAGGTCCTTGGGCTTCATGACAATTTTTGTTGCTTGTTATTGTTTGTTTGTTTTGAAACAGGGTTTCTCTATAGCCCTAGCTATAGGTCCCAGAACTCTATCTGTAGACCAGGCTAGCCTCGAACTCAGAGATCTGCCTGCCTCTGTCTCTAAGAGTGCAGGGATTACAGGCATACACCACCACAGACTAGTGACATTTTGAGGAAGTAGGCTAGGATCTTTGTCTCCACCTGCTGGCTCACCCTCTGCAGTCACCTCAAGCTTGCTTTGGACACCAAGAAGAGAACTGAATCAAATTTTCAAAGGCAGCTATGTTCACCACCATAGCAGCAACATACCACTAAGATTCACTTTGGTATAAGATGTTTGCACCAAATAAATACATTGGAATTTCATCTACATGCTGAAAAACTCCAAACGTCATTTCATTCCTCTTCTTGGGAGCTGTTGTGCTATGTGACACTGCTTCTCTGAGCTTGCATCCATAATAGGTAAAATATAGAGCCGTTGAGAGTAGTAATGGGAGTCAAGATATCTGGAAGCAACAAGAAACTGAGGGGAGGGATACTGCCTCCTTTCCTGTGTTACTTACCACACCCAGAAGAAATGAAGGTGTCTGCTAAGAATTTACTCATTTGCATGTGATTTGCATTGTCCTGTTTACCATAATCCTGAGGTCTAATATCCTAAGGCTATAAAGTCAGCTCAGCTGAATTCTCTAACCCAGTCTTCTAGCCTGACCCAGGACCAGCAACCCGAACCTGCAAGCTACTTCGGTGCTAAGGCTTAATGGATTCTAGTGGTGTTAGAGTGTGCCAGGCCACAAGCAAAGTCAAGGTGGTCCATTACACTCTGGCTAGAAAGGTACCCTCTCAGTCTGCCCTTCCCTCAGGCTACCAGAGTCATGATAGCCTGAGTGAGCAGCAGGCGACCCAAGTTGAGTAGAGAAGCAAGAGGGAGGGCATGGGCAGGCTGTTGAGACCAAAGAGGCTCCAAGAAGCAGGGCCTTGGCTCACTCCTCCACCGGGTTCGGAGGGGGGGGGTATCTAAGAATCAGCAGACACTCAGGGTCTCTGCAGTAAACCAGGCCTGAAGTCTCCCCTCACCTTTAACTTGTGCCTCATACTCGGCCTGCAGCCCCCGCTCCCGCCGCAGCTTCCCGTGAGCCGCCATGGTGGAGGGTTGATCCCGATGCTTCCACGCGGGGGTGGGGGGGTGTCTGCCGTCGGAGCTCCACACCAGGATAAGGGATAAGTGGCGCCAAGGCCAGCACCGTTAGCCAGCTCCGCCCCGCCCTGCCCCGCCCCCAGCACGGTCCCCTGACGGGCGGGGCAACCAGTACAAAGCGTTGCCTGATGAGGGGGTGGGGGTGGGCCTCATAAGGACAAGGTGCCCCTTCCTAGGCGCAGGACTCTTGGGGCAGACTGTCTCCCTCCTTCCTCTGCTCCTCTACCTAGATCACCTTGAGCCCTAAGACTCAGCATCAAGCAGCCAGTGCAAGAGAACCCCAACATGCCTGAAACTACCTTCTGCTGTTTCTCACTTTCTGCAGAAAGCTATCTGTGATCCCCAATTTCAGACCACACCCCTTTGGCCACTGGCCTTTAATACTAGTGCGCAATGGCTCCATAGATGCACCAAGCCCAAGACTGCCCTTAGGTGGCCTGCCTCCCCCAACCTCCCTGGATATCAGATGCCACCCTCCTCCCTGGAGTCACAGCCTTGAGTGAGGCCTAAGGGAGTCCAGACAACTGATGGGAAGTTCCCCAGAGAACTACAGGCCTGTGTTCTTTCTGGGCCTCCTGAGGGGGAGGGAGCAGCGTTCAGCTACAGTTCCCCTTCTACTCAGCCCCAAAGGAAAGAACTAGCCTCATTTCCCCATAGGTAGTTACCACTTCCTGCTGCCAAAAGACACTTTTTGGTTCTTTTCCCTTGCATCTGTAGGGACCTATACTGGTGGGAGCTCTGAGATAGCCTGGTAGCAACTCCTATTCCCTCCTTTATCCAAGGATAATGGGGATTTGCTCCACCCCCACCAACTCTAAGTCAGAGGGCAAGATCTACTGCTTGTCAGTTAATTTGTTTTGTTTTGATATAAGGTCTCATTTATAGGGCCTCATTTATAGGGCCTCACTCTGTAGCCCTGGTTGGCTTGGTACACCTTATACAATCCAGGCTGGCCTCAAACGTGAGTTTCTGCCTCTGCTCCAAGTGGGAGGATTAGAGGTATGCTCAATCATACCAGACTTATCTACTCAGTTGGGAAGGCAGGATGCAGGTGACAAGCCACCTGTCTTCAGTTCGATGGAGAGAAAGCCCTGGGGTATACAGATGGTGAAAGACAGGCAAGGAACTGAGGGGATGTGCTTGAAGGCACTAAAATACAAAAGGAGTCCAGATCTGTAGGTGTGTACATGGATGTCAAAGTGTATGTGAGCACATTTGACACTGACCTGGAGATCTGGCAAGATGGAGGGACTATTCTGGCCCTTCAGTTGTGTACAATCAATTCTCTTGGCCAGAAAGAATACTTAACTCACTTAGTTCTTGGTCTCTACTTGCTCCTAGCACTGAAGCCCTTCTCTAAGATGCTGCCAGGTGCTCACAGAGTCTTGAAGAAAAGGTCTGGAAGCTATTGATAAGTTGACAGGCCCAGGTCCTGAACTTCCAGAAGCTGGTATCAGAAGTAGCAAAGTTGGAATCCTCCATCAAGTCAAACAAGCCTGTATCTCTTCTCACAGCACATGAGAATGAGCATCCATCCATGTGAACATGTTTTGTCAGGAAACAGTTATTCTAATAGTGCCTCATCTAAGTTCCCTTATTAGCTAAAACAACTCACCCTGTCTGCCTTCTATTCTATCTGAGCTTTGACTAATCCTCAGAAGTCCTTCATCCATCCAGCAGAGCCAGGCCAGATCAGAATTCAAGAATCAAGCACACAAAAAATGGCTGCTGAACTGGCCTTCAAATGTTCTCAGTCCTGACTAAAGTAGTGCCCCATTCAACCCCTTGGCATGAAATGGAGTAAAAAGCAAAACAGGAAACTTGAGCGATTGTCCTGGCTCTAAAGATACTTGTTTTCCATCTGAAGCCATGAGACAAACTGCTTTTTGTATTTTTAGCTCCTGTTCCTTTTTTTGAGACAGGATCTTACTATGTAGCCCTGGCTGTACTGGAATTCACAATTGAATTGACAATATTGGCTCCAAACTCACAGGAATAGCTTACCTCTGCCTCCTAAATGCTGGGCTTAAAGGCATGTGCCAGCACACCTGGCCTGTTCCTTTGTGCCTTAAAAAAATCTTATTAGGTTTATATTCATTTAATTTTATGTGTTTTACTTTTATGTGTACATGTATATGCAAGTTTTGTATGCGTGTACTTGGTGCCCATAGAGACCAGAAGGTCTCAGACCCTCCATACTGGAATTACAGATGATTGTGTACCACTGGGAATTGAACTTAGATCCTCTGCAAGAGCAAGTGCCCTTAACCACTGAATCTTTTCCTCAGCCCCTTCATTTTGGCTTTTTGAGACAGGGTCTCATTCAGTAGCTCTGGTCAGACTGGAACTTGCTATGTAGATCAGGATGGCCTTGAATTCAACTGCTTGCTTCTGCTAAGACTAAGGGCACGCACCACCATCTCACCTCTAACTCCTGTTTTAAGAATCCAAAAATCTACAGGGCAGAGTAAGAGTGGGTGAGTAGTGGCTTAGAGGCAAGTGAGAGTTGCAGGGTGACTTCTAGGCCACCCTAAGCTACAGAACTCTTAGAAGCCAAGGGCAGCTCACAGCTTAGTAATACTTCACTTCTAGGAGATCTAATGCTGTCTTCAATACTCCAAAAGAACCTGCACACCCATACACAAACAAAAAATAAAAATATTTAAAAAGAGAGCTACATTTTTTTAAAAAAATATTTTTATCACATTATGTGCATTGGTGTTTTGCTTGCATGTCTGTGAGGATGCCAGAGACAGTTGCTAGCTGCCATGTGGGTGCTGGGAATTGAACCCGGGTCCTCTGGAAGAGCAGTCAGTGCTCCTAACCGCTGAGCCATCTCTTCAGCCCCAAGAGCTAGATTTTTTTTTTTTTTAAAAAAGAGCTAGATCTATAGGCTTATTTATGACATGGTTTCACTATGCAGGCCAGTCAGGCATCCAACTGTTTATATTCAATATAATGAAGAAAATATTTGGCTTTATTCACTTATCAGAACCTACAGAAAAATTAAAACACTCAGAGTTGCGAGGCGGTGGTGGCACACGCTCAGGAGGCAGAGACAGGCTGATCTCTGTGAGTTCAAACCCAACCTGGTCTACAGAATTCCAGCACAACCAGGGCAGTTGAGGAGAAACCCTGTCTCATGGCCAGTGGTGGTAGTGGCGGCCTATGGCGCATGTCTTTAATCCTAGCACCTAGGAAGCAGAGGCAAGTGGATCTCTGACTTCCAGGAAACCCTGCTTCGAAAAACAACAAAAACCGAGAGGAAAAAAAACCCTCTCAAAAAACCAAAACAACAAAACCACAAGGAAACCCAACAACACAAACAAAAAAACCACTCAGCTCCCTGCCTCTGTCTCAGAGTACAGCAAGACCTTTTTAATCTTTAATTTTTTATCTTTATATGCAGTGATGTTTTGCCTGGATATATGTCTGTGTGACTGAGGGTCTCAGATCCCCTGAAACTTGAGCTATAGACAGTTGTTAGCTGCCATGTAGATGCTGAAAATTGAATCCCGGTCCTCTGGAAGAGCAACAAGTGCTCTTAACCACTGAGCCATCTCTCCAGCCCCGCAAGACCTTTTTAAATACGTCGAAGAATGTACATTTATTTCTGGGGGATTACCATACGGCTGATATGATCAGACTGGCTGGTTTACTCTGGACAGAGGGAAATGTAAACGACCCTAAAGACAGTGGGGTCCAAAGAAAACTATTAGGCAGTGAGTGTACATCCTGGAGAAGTGTAGCTGGAGTCAACTCCAGCATCAGCTTACAAATCATGTAAACCGGTGCTTCCAAGAGACGGATGCGGCTGATGCAGAGGAAGTGCTGGGGCCCTAAGGCCTAAGGGGCCTGCGGTTTCCCCCTCCAAAGCTCCCACTTCCGCTCAGTAAACCTAACCGACAGCGAGCTAAAATCGGCCAAAGACACACAAGCAACTAGGGCAGAGGGCGGCCTCATGAAAATCCGCAAACTTCCTCCCACCAACTGAGGGGCGGCTGAGCCAGTACGCATGTCTGGCATGTCTGCCTGTTAAGCCAAGTGAAGTTTTTTCTGGCGCTGTAGAACCAATCAGAGCCTGGGAACTAAGAATGTCACCGGTTTGTAAACAGGAAGTGATGTTAGCAGGCTAGGCGGGACAAACAGCTGACCCAACTGATGAAAAGGGAAATGGGTAACTTTAGCCAATCAGAACGCAGTTTCGCTTTAGAAAGGGGCGGGTGAACAGCCACGGGCAGGCGCACTTTTTTCTTCTCAGGCTCTGCCCTTTAGCCACTTTCTAAAGGATCACTTCTGCAACCAAATAAAGAAGTTCAGGCAGGGCTGGAGAGATGGCTCAGTGGTTAAGAGCACCGACTATTCTTCCAGGGGACCCGAGTTCGATTCCCAGCATCCACAACTGTCTGTAATTTCAAGATATGATACCCTTACAGTTATACATGCAGGCAAAACACCACATAGCAGCTAACAACTGTCTGTAATTCCAAGATCTTACACAGTTAGGCATACAGGCAAAACACCAATTCACATAAAATAAATATTTTTTTTTAAAAAAAGAACTAAGTTCCAGGATAAATTATTCAACCTAATGAAGAACGCTGTCACTTGCAGGGGCAGGGAAATTGTTAGCATAGTGACAGTTCAGATATCAGGTGCTTTGTAGTTAGGTGAACGGCCCAAGCAGATCCCACCTAGGAGTCAACAGTGATGTTTTTTAGAAACCAGAAAACACATTTATGAGAGCATGGTAAGCAAAGGCGGTGTTGTGGCATTCAAGGAGTGAGGTAGACTCAATTTTTGCTTTTTTAGATTAAAAAAAGGGGGGGAGTGGTGACTCACACTTGAAACCTCACTTGGAAAACTAAAACAAGAGGATTAGGATTTAAGGCCAGCTTTGGCTACATCGTAAATTCATTCTCGGCCACCCTGAAATACTTGAGACCCTGTAAAGAGGGGAAGAGCCAGGCGTTGGTCGTGGGTGCATGCCCTTTAATCCCAGCACTGGGAAGGAGGGGAGAGGTGTAGAAGCAGATGGATCTCTGAGTTCGAAGCCAGCCTGGTCTACAAAGCAAGTTCCCAAGACAGTAAGGACTGTTTCACAGAGAAACCCTGTCTTGAAAAACCAAAAAAGAAAGGGGAGTGGGGGAGATCCAAGCATTTATGTTCATAAAACTATAATAAATCACTATAAATAATGAGAAAGCTGGTTGTGATGGCTTACACTTGTAATCCCAGTTCTGTGGAGCCTAGGGTAAGAGGACAAGTTTGAGGTCAACTTGTCTGCATGAGTTCCAAGCCAGTTTGGGAAATCCCATCTAAAAAGATGAATAAACAAAATAAATGAACCTGGTAATGGTGAATGTCAGTATGTAAAGAATATCTCAGAGGATCAGAACTGAGGCCAGCAGTTAGGGCTAGGAATGTGGTTCAGTTGCTAGAGTGCTTGTCTAACATACAAGAGGCCTGGAGTTAGATTTTCAGCACTGTATAAACTGGGTATGGTGGCGAAAGGACTCAGCCTCTTAAAAAGAATGTATTAATGTGATTGAACCCACAGGACCTAATGACTACTGGGATTACATGGAGAAAAGAATTAGGGATAATGAGGAAGGAAGAGCCAGGACAATTTGGTATCTAAATAGGCTAGGATCCAGTTAGGACATCTCTAGATAAGTGAAAGAAGCAGTTGGACTTAAGTGTTGGGAGTCCTGGAGATATGAGCTGGAGCTGGTGCAGAAGTGAACGAGTATGACTAGGGGAAAGGGCTGAGAGTGGGGCACTTAAGCCAGTATATCCACCAACCCCAATTCAGTTGCTGTAAGTGGCTAGATGCTCCAAATCTGTTTGATTTCTGAGTTCAGTAGGCTCTGGGTTGTCTAGGTGATATCCCTGCTATAAAGGAGCTGGAAAGAAACACACCCCAGCATGCACATTCATAATTTCCCCAAGGCCACAAGGAGACATTTATTGTAAAAGCATGTGGTGGGGTTAGGCTTTAATCAGGTGGGACAGGCTCTAGGAGGCAGAGTCAGAGGCCTCTGAGCTGTCTTTCACATCAGTGCTCTCTGTGGTCTCGCTGACCTCGCTGAGGTCCTTGCTGTCCCCACTACTATCCTCAGCAGCCAAGCCCTTCTCACGACAGGCCTCTCCCGAGCTCAGAAGCACGTTGCCTTTGCTCTCCACCTTGTTCTCCATGGCTGCCAGCACTGTGTGCCTGCCCTTTTCCTTCAGCTCCAGGTGCCGCCTCAGCTGCCGCCGGGAGCCCAGAGGGAAGCGGGTGGAAAGAGACAGGGCCTAAGTCTCCAGATAGGAGACAAGAGGAGCCAGGCCCTGGGGCTGGCTGGGGGAAGGGACACAGTGAGAAGTGGTAGGGTCAAGGCAGGAAATAGGACTGGGCAGAGATGCAGTTCAATCCTAGCTCTGCCCCTAAACCTATTTCCTCATCTGTAAAATGACAATGGTCCTGTTGTGCTCCAATGGGCTTCTGGGGAGCTTCTAAGACACAATAGTGCTGAATAAATTGTCCTACTCCCAAGAGACTTGGTCAGGGACTCTTTCTTCCCAGCCTTGCTTAGTCCTAGATCTAACCAGACTGGTCATAATTGCACCTGACCCTAATAGTTCTAATCCTTCTGCAGATAAATCTCTTCCTACTGTTTTTCCTGTGCCACCTCCAGGCTTCTTCCCTGGAGAATATCCCCTGGCCTCCTCTACAGACAACCAAGGCCATCCTCCTACTTGTCAACTTAGGAAGTGAGGGAGAGACCCTGACTCCTAGCTCTATAGCTAAAAGGGCTACATTCAACCTTGGTCTTGCCTCCGGCCACTACTGCCCTAACTCAAAGCTCTGAAGTAGCCATCTTCCCAAGTACAGAATACCCTTACTGCTGGAAATGCTGCCCTGACCTGGCTGAACTCTTACCTCATCAGCCATCTGAGTAAGGTCCCGCTTCATTGCATATGCATCTTCCCCATCTGCATAGTATTTGGGCTCCACTTCACTGATCCTGGAGGTAGGATAGAGACACATGCCTAGGGGCAAATTCTGGTTCTTAGGCTACTGAGGTGGGTGTCATCTCCTCCTGCATGGGGGAGGCAAAAGGCCAACCTGAATGGATTTCTTTTTTGTTTTTCATTTGAATGGACTCTTTTCCATCAGCCATAGTGGCTTTCTCTGCTCTCTCTAGTGAAGCCAAGCAGCATATAGCATCTGAGATACATTCCCATCCTTAGACTTACTGCCACTCTGCCCTTATCCTGACTAGCAAAAACTTGTGTCTTCTGAGTTGAAGCCCTTAATTCTGCCTCTTCCTTCCTCTTTCTGACCTTCTCCCTGTCATTTATTGAACATGTAGCTGGTTCCTCTGCTAGTAAAAAGGGACACTGTATCTCCATGTAGATGGTCATCACAGACAACCTGGCTACCGCTGAGGGAAGATGTGTGTGCACACTTGAGTAGCCCTGACACTGGCCTAGAAAGGCTTTTGTTAGCCTAAAACATTAAAGACAAAAGAATTGGTACATGTGGAAGCCAGAGGTATATGTTAGTTATCTTCCTCAATTGCTCCCTATCTTTTTTTCCCCCCAAAATAGGGTCTCTCACTGAATCTAGACCTTGCCCATTCAACTAGGCTGGTTGGTTAGTGTATCCAGGGATTCTCTTGCCTTAAAGTCTTCAGCATTAGGATAACAAGTGCAGGGTACTGTATGTAGCTTCTATTTATACCATCAAACTGAGGTCCTCACAATTAAAGTATCTCCTTAGTACCCTTGTTTTGAAACAGGGTCTTGTGGTGTGTCTGAGACTGACCTGGAACTCCCTATGCCAGGCCCCTTCCCACACTCCTGCACCTTCTGAGTACAGAGATTAGGAGGCATATACCACTACACCTAGCTGGGAATTGCTGACTTAGCTGTGACACAGTTCTCACCAGAGGCATCCTTAACTAGGTCAACGATCCCTCCATCAAGCTGGGCAATGAACCCAGAAAAGCCTGAAGGCCACTGCTCTGTCCCAATGGTCTCATCTTCACTATCTCCCCTCAAAAGCTAGTGTGACTCACTGGAGTGAACTTCAGCCCCACTTTTATGTGGCAGTAGGTACTGCCAGGTCCTCTCTTCAATGCTAGTCTCATGGAGATTCCTGTGTCTTGAATAGACCTTCCCTCAATCATCAGGACACCCAGAGCTTTTGCTCATGGCTCTTTTTCTCTGCCATCTCTTTTTACCTGTTTTCACCTGGCTTCTTGGTGCCAGTCACTTCTCAACCTTTGCTCATATTGTAGCCTATTTCTGTTTAGTCCTAGACCAGCACTAAGAAGCCTTGTGTGTTCTTTACCACACTGCCCTTCACGAGTCTCACTAGTAACAAGTCATCCAGCAAGATGTGTTGAACTCGTCTACGACACACACAGAAAGCAGGTGTCTTCTCCATGTCAGCTGGTCAGTGAATAGCCACTGAATATACAGAAGTAATGTTTGGAGTTCCTCTACCCCCTTTTCAGCCCATCTCAGCCAAATGGATAGATTATGCCGCTTAAAAAATCTTGATCTACTTACTGAAAGTTGAGGGTGTTGGAATAGAGATGCAAGGCAGCCCGGTTACTGCAGGGGAATAAGGCACTTCTGAGCTTCACAAACTTGGCCAGGTAGGTTGGCAGGCTATATTCAGGTCCTGCCTTTCTTCCCAGTCCTCCTTTCCCATTAATGCTACTTCCCATCTCCCACTGAAGGTTAACAAGCCCCAGAACCCTTATCAGTCAGGTACCTCTTCCTCCCCACTTCCCAGCATTGCTCTTTCCCCCAGCTTGGCTTTCACCTCTTTCTGACATGCAGGGAGACATATTTTGCATTGAAGTTCTCTATCATGGCTCGAGAGGCCTGGTCCATCAGCTTCTGGGCCAGGCCAAGGCGCCGGTGGGAACGCTTCACAGCCTGAGAGAAGAAACATGGATAGAGTGGGACCTTGGAGGCTACCTTCAACTACCTCTAGTCCACCTCTGCCAAACCCTCAGTAGCTCTACTCACCAGTGAGGTGATATGTCCATGAGGCACATCATCTGGGTCCTCTTCCCTGGAAGAGAAAGCTAGAAAGGAGCTTGGTACAGGTGCAGTCTATCTGGGACACTTGTGCACTGCAAGTGTGCAGACTTTGTGGTGGACCCTAAGGCACCCCAAATCCAGGCAGAGGAAAACTAGGAACTTCTAAATCAGAATAACCAATCATGCCCTCCCCAGAGCCCCATGCTACATGCACCAGATATGTGCAGTGTCAACAGAACATTGCCCTGCAGTTGACCAAAAAAAGAGTCAGCTGCCAAGCCACAAAAATAGTGCTGAATGCAAAGCACTAAGTGAAGGGAGTCAGTTTGAAAGAACTATAAGCTCCTATTCGAACTCTGCAACATTCTGGAAAAGGTGACCTTGTTGGAGGTTGTGGGAAGAATGGAATACTCTAAAGGTGTCCAACTCTAAGGGCATGCAACAGACAGAAGCACAATGAAAGCATGAATCTAAACAAAATCTGTGTTGGTTTCTCACTTCTAA